>BQNB010008530.1:64033-89626 GCA_026074375.1 Tanacetum coccineum | reverse complement strand
TTGTTTTCCGAAAAGGCTTCACCAAATGGCCCACTTTGTTTGCGGACTTGGGTGGGTTCCACATGAAAAAAGACTGGATAGGCAGTCTGTTCGCCAGTCTTTTGACAGTCCATGATCTGAACAAGTTCATCCAAGCACCAAGATGAAGAAGCATATATAGTTCTCTGAGAAGACAATGATGAAGAATCTAGAGTCTTTAATAGCTTGGATAAGCTGGTTGTCGATAGTTTTCCCTTGCTTCATTCTCTCATTGTCCTTGAAAGTTTCAATTCCGTTTTGTTTAAGAGCTTCATAAAGATGGCCGACAATGGTGTTACGGGTGTCTTCGCCTCTAAAACTTATAAACACGTCATACCTAAAGCTGTTTTGAACGGATGAGTTTGAAGAAGATGCCATTCAATGATCCTGTTAAATTAAAATTTCTATTAAATCAAAATTCTAGTCCTTAGACAGTGATTCACGCATTAGCAATCATGTTTGAAATATTGATACAGAAAAATTATTTAGATGACAAGAAGACGGGTCAAAAGCGAGTTAGAATGATTTGTAACAGGTGAAGTAAAGGATAAATGCTTCAAATTTTTGTCAAATATTTGCTCTAATACTAAATCGCTTATTCACATTCATAACCTTAATAAGAGAAAACATTCTTAAAGCTGTCTAAGGGACTTTCTGAAATTAACTTCTAATAAATTTCTCAGACGGGCTTCCTATAGGATAAACTAGTTTGGAAATACGATGTAAGTGAATAAAATCCTAAAGTATCTACAAAAGTCTAACAAACTAAAAAGTTAACTAAACGCATGTAGACATTAGTGTTGGATGGCCTTCGATCACGACTTGTTAATCGACGTAGTTTTGGTTTTCGGTTTGACTGAAAAATCTGTACAGGGGTGTTTGGGACAGTGGGTAAATCGTGTATATATGCAGAAAAGTAAGACAGAAACTTGTAAACAAATCGTATATTGAATTGATAAATTGTTTACAGACTTTGATCCTATTTATACTACATGAATCGGCACCTAAGAACAAGGGGTATACTGATTCTATAAAAGTAATCGACACAACCTAAACTAAACGTTACAACCTCTAACCGTTATATCCTAACTAACTAAACGACCCATATTGACCCAGCCCATAACCAAAAGTGTTTACAGGCTTTACATATTACAGAAAAAACAATAAATACTATTTGGTCCTTAGACTATATTAACTAACTAATTATATCATTAGTTCCAACAATTAGTACCACAATTATACATAAAACAAAATACATAAACTCGAAATAACTGAATAAAAATGAACAAAACAAACTTGATAAAAGTGATGGTGGTGGCTGGAAGAGATAGTGCTGATGATTGTGTTTTGAGAAACAATAAACGAAAGGTTGTTAGATGAGATATTAAAATCGAGGGAGACGAGAACTCTAAATACTTTCATGCTATCATTAACAAAAAGCGCGCAAATCTTTCAGTTAAAGGTATTATGGTAGATGGTGATTGGATTGTCGAACCTGATCTTGTTAAACAAGAGTTTAGAAGGCACTTTACGAACAGATTCTGTAAAACCTAAAAATCTCAACAAATGTGAAATTACCAAAATACCCCTAATGCAAGAAAAATTCATTAAAGCATGAAGACCGGGTTCTAGACGTGGTAGTTTCAGTTTAACTTTCCTTTTCCTAATCGTATAAATTAATGATCAGTTCTTTGAATTGGATTCTTCGATCTCAAATGAAATAATTCGCACAGCCGTTTGTGGGTTGTGGAGTTGATAATTCCCGGGTTCGGGACCGTTTTACTTTCGAATTTTTTCGTATGTTTGGACGTTGGGGGGCCTGACTTTTGCTTTGCTGTTAATGGTTTTTGATCATGAAGTTTTTGTATTGGATGCACTCTTTTTCTTTTGTGTGGCCTCTCCCTAAAGTTCTTGATCCGAAAGTTGTTAGGTGATACCGTCCCATCAGTTTAATTGGAAGCCTTTACAAAGTCGTTACTAAGATTAGTTCTCGGGCTTTCTTGGTTATTCGTCTGGATCTCATCTAGATGTTCAGACGCATTCTTTCCTATTAGGACAGATTCTCGATTGCCTTTTATTATCAATGAAAATCTTAATCGGTGCAAATATTAAAAAGCAACAAGCCATGATTTTTAATAGTCGATTTCGCCAAGGCTTATGTTTATGTATAGAAGGGATTATCTGAATGATGTTTCGTTCTCTTTTGGATTTCCGGGTCTATATGGCCGTTCTTGGATTCGTTGGAGTCTGTCTTCAGGGATGGCCTCTATTTTTGTTAACGGGGAGTCCGACTTCTTAATTTCATTTTACGAGGCTTGAACAGGGGGACCCTTAGCTCCCTTTTGTCTTTTACTCATTTGGAGTCTTTTTCACTTATCATTTTCTCGGGCAGTTGAAGCAGGAGGATATTTTCAATGGATACATGATTGACCCTTCTACTACGTGTCTCATTTATTCTACGCCGAGTGTTTGGTATTTATTGGTGAGTGGTCTCATTCTACTTAAAGGGTATCTTGAATATTCTTCGATGCTTCTCCTTTCTTTCTGGTGATGTTATTAATATTCAGAGAGTCATCTTCTTGGTGTCCGGTTTATCCCAGATAAATTGTCTGGTTGAAGCTGCTAAGTCATTGGTTGTTTGATAATGAAAGCTCCTTTTAAAGATTGCGTATTTTAGTAGGAGATTTTATGGTCTTCTAAAAGGCTTGGGGACGAGACGATTAATAAGAAGAAGAGGGTTGTCTAGGTGGAAACTTAATACCTATCTGGTCGGGGGTCGTCGTTACCCTTCTTAGATCGGTTCTTGGCTCCACTCCTATCTAACATGGTCAATTTTCAAGGTTTAAATCTGGTTCTTAATTATATGGAGTGTCTGCGTAGGTATTTTTTCATGGCATTCAAGAGGGTGATAGAATTTGAAAGATTGATTGGGTTCAAATGGTTCTAAGGTGCTTGCTTCTAAGAAATTCGGAGGTTGGGAGTCTTCGAGTTTTCTTCGATCTATTAATCCAGGGCTCTTATTTTTCAAGTGGGTTATTGCGCTACTCTTTCTCATGATAATCCTTTTGGTCGATATTATTTTAGCTTTACAGGCTTTTGAATAGTCATGTTCTTTCTGCTGCTTTCAATTTGACTTGAGTCTATCATAACAGAAGATAACTCCTTAAAGTCATAGGTTTCGATCTAATTTATAATTGTAAGATTCGTTGTGGGAAAAAGGTACAGGTAGCAAGCATTTGGAAAGATCGTAGGATGGCGTAATCTTCTCAAGCTTTCTTTTCCTGTTCTTGTTTGCTCTTGAAGGAATAAAGACATATCGTTGCTGATAAGATGAATCGTTATTCCTCTTTTTTCGTCGTCAGGGGTCCGAGGAGGTGTAGAGTCACAACAATTGATCAGTTTTCGTTATTACTTGATACGGTTATTTTATCTAATTGAATGACAGATGGTTTGGGACTTAAATGGCTGATGGGTGTTTTTCAAATGTAAAGAAGTTAGATCTATGTAGAGGGAGCGCTTTTCTCCCCTAAATGGAAGTTCATACTAGATGGATTAAATGTATTCGATTAAGGTAAACGTTTTTGTCTGGAATCTTTATCATGATGTTTACATACTAGATCCGAATTTGTCTGTAGAATGTCTCGCTTACGTTTTGGCTGTGTCCTCTTTACATGTGACCACCGTGCTCGAGGATTAGTCCCATTTTTTTTCGGTGCTTGTGGCGAAGATATTCAGAAGTTTAATTTGTAGTTGGTGGAAATTTGGATGTTATCTTTATGAGTCGTACGAGATTGGGGACTCTCTTGGTTAAATTTATCCGTTGTAGGTTCTAAGACGTATAAGATGTGTTGGAAGGCGTGTTTTAGTTTCTTGGTGGAACCTTTGGAAATTTAGAAAAACCAATTCATTTTTGCGTCTCCTATTTCCGAATGGGTATGCTATTTTCGCACAATATTTTTTACGTCTTTTTATTGGTGTGTTGCTAGATTGTGGTTGTTTGTTTGTAAAGAAAAAATTAAAATATAAGATTGAAATTTGAATTGGGTTAGTTGGCTTCAACACCCTTTTTTGATTCCTTTGTAATTTTCTAGCTTCTTGCTAGTGGTTCTAATAAAGTTGCCGTTCAAAAAAAAAAATAGACAAGATATAAATATCGTATTTTACTTGGACATAATTAGAGGGAGCTTTATTTATATTTTGTGTAGAAAGACCAACTTTTATCATGGAAAATTCCTTGTCTTATGATTGGGACTAATTTTTAACATTCAATTCCTACGCCAATAATTTGTTACAAGAAATTTCTTTGTCTTTTACAAAATAGAAATATCGCAATAATTCATAGCTATAGTCAAGTCAACATTCTGTAATGATAATAGAAATATAATGGCAGTTGGCAACTCCTAAATCAACATATATGTGAATGTGACGATAAAAGAAAAAAAAAGAAAATTATATCTTATGTTAATATCAACATGAATATCCTTCTTTTGACATTATTACTATATAAATTCTTATAATGTTGATAAACGAGTAAGCAAGAATCGCGCTTTGCTAAAGGTATGAGAAGTAAAAATATGTAAAATTTAATAGGTTTAAAAATCATTTTCACATTATTAGCAAATCTAAGGGGTGTATTTTATATCGTGGATGTTAAAATATAATTTTTTATGAGTTTATGAACTATTTTTTATTGTTAAACTTTAGAAGATTTATGTTAGTTTTTTTTTTCTTTTTTTTTAGTAAATTATAAAACTTAAGGGTGCTTTTTTAAAAATGTATTGTAATGATTTATAAGTTGGCAAATGTTGATAACGAGGTATTAAAATAGACAAGATATGAATATCTTAGATACTTGTTTTACTTAGACATATTGCAACGGCTTGCTCAACTTTCTTGAGTCGTCGCACGCGTTTTCTTATCCCGGAAAATGAAGTAGTTCGTTACACGAAATTTCTTTATCTTTTACAATAAAGAAACATTCTAATAACTCCTAGCCATAGTCAAGTCAATATATTGAGGCAAATCGGATTGGGAAGAACACATTCATCCACGGTCCATTCTTTTGGGGAAAATCGGTTTCGGTTTAGTCGGGTTTTTGTTTATCCGATTTGATTTTCAAACCGTGATCATGCTACTTTTATCGACATCGGTTATAAGTCTCAACATCTGAAATAATTTATTTATTTATTTTTGCAGTTGGTTTTGGTATCAAACATAAAGTTAACATACATATTAAATAATTTTGTTAACAAACAAAATTTATATGGACATTTCAACAAACATCAAATTGAAGCTCTTGGAAATGGATGAGCTTGAAGTTGACCCCCCCTGGAGTTATGGACATTTCTACAAACTTGCAAGGAAAAGCTAGGCGTTGACTCAGAAGACGACGACGAAAAAACTTGATAATGTGAAGATGATGATTATGTTTGTGTGGACATAATATTTAAATTACGTGGCCAAATAAAAACCTGTTATTAGTTTGATCAAACGAAAGGTTGTGAGATGGGATATTATATTTCGAGCTCGAAGAAAAAGAAAAAAAATTATATCTTATCTTAACATCAACATAAATTTACTTTTTAAGAAACTATTATCATACAAATTCTTATAATGTTGATAAACGAGTGAGCAAGAATTGCGTTTCGATACCATATGAAAAGTATTAAAATTTAAAATATAAAATTTAATAGGTATAAGAATCATTTTCATCTTATTTGCAAATATAAAGGGTGTTTTTGTATATTGTGGATGTTAGAATATGACTTTTGATGAGTTTAGGAACTATTTTTAAACGTTAAACTTAAGAACATTTTTATTAGATTTTTTCTTCTTTTTATAGTAAAGTATGAAAACTTAAAGGGTTTAAGGATGTTTTTTTTAGAAAAGAACAAAAGTCTATTATACTAATTTGCAAGTTGGCAAATATTGATAATAATCCACAAGTTGGCAAACGATTTCCTAGAGTGTTCTTGTTAAATATACATATCTATCAATCAAACCAATTGCAATTTGGCAAATGCTAATAGACTTTCTTATAAAATTCTTATTTGGGGACCATTAGATTTAAATATAAAGGCAAGTGACCAAATGGATTTATGGCTTATGGGTTTTTGCCAAATAGACCATTAGAATCATTACACGTAGGATGGCAGAAAACCCGAACCCGACAGAAAAACTCGCAACATGAACTTGTTAGGGTTGGGTGAGGCATGCTTATCGGGTGGTTACGGAGCGGGTTTCGGATCCTAAACATGAATTCTTATTAGGTTTGGGGCGGGGATGGGGCACAACCACCCCGACCCGCTCTGAAAAATATCGCAACGAATTATTGGAGCTTATACAAAAATAAAATGTTTTGGCATATAACACATAATTGTTTGAGTTCCGTGTTAGGAACATCACCGATTTATGTGTATTTTTATATTTTTACTGCTTTATCAGTTTTGGCTTAGTTTGACATGAGATAACAATGCCTTTATTTATTTCTATTCACAAAGAATTATTGGAGCTAATAGAATACAGAAATGAAATAAAGATGGTTTCACAAAGCTTCAAATACTTAGTAATATGAATCAGAAAACCGAATTCGCTAAAAGCTACAAACCAACCAACCAAAAAGAGCTAGGATTTACATGAAGCCTATGGATATATTGTGCTTTCAAGTTTCATCGTTTTATTCAAGTCTGCAGGAGGGCGAAAGCAACCCGTAAGATCGACCGCATTCCCGTGTTACAAAATAGGGCCAGCCAAAAACCACTTGTTCTTCGTCTTTCTCCTACATGCATGACTTCTTTGTTCACAGGGACTCTCGTTCTTCAAATGGCATCCCTCAATGCATAATCAATGTTCATTCTTTATCTGAAAAGACACCGCCAAATTGCTCGTTTTGTTATCCAAATATAAGAAAACCGAAACAAGACCCATAAAAGGAAATATAGAAAGGAGAGACGAACATCTACATAACATAGTGATGGCTGATACAATTGCTGGCGTTGCTCACACCACAACATGGGAATAATACGACTACCCAAACCTAAAACCTTCACTAGCTTCATGGATCGCAGGTAGTAACTGTTCTTGCAGCTGTTCCTTTGATGTGGGCACAGTAAGAAAACAAGTTCAAAACAGATTTGAGTATCTTTTTCCCCCAACGGAAAAAGAGTCAAAAATGGGGCTACGAGAACTCACCTTAAGCAAAAGGTGATAGGTAGCAAAGATCTAAATCAAACAAGCAAGTGCAACGACGTCCGATCACGACCTAATCCAGTTAAAGTTCAATTTTAGATATACGCTCCAAAAGTGTTTAGAGGTCAGATGCGTTGTACGGTCACCCTTAACGTTATCAGTGGTGTGATGGTTGACGACTTAGTTTCAAAGATAACATGTTCTAGTTCATAACTTAGTATAATATATATACATATATTATTTAAATGTCAATAGTTAAGTAATATAAAAAGACTTAGATTATAGGCTTTTAGGAATACTTCGGTAAGTCCATTCGGTAACCTTAGTTACTTTAATTACTTGTATAGTTTATAGGAAATGAAGCGTTTGCCCATACTAAACGACTTGGTGAAGTTTCATATTTTATAATTATAAATATATTTTTCGTCTTTTAGTCGATTTATTAAAATAATAATATTTTATTATTTGTCGTGAAAATAAGTTTTGAGTAAAAATCTAGGTATAAGATATTTACGAAAATTCGGCATGACCTGTTCATTTATACAACGTTTTCTAAGGTTTTAAACCTCAATTTCAAACACTTTTTCTCAATTTCACCATTTTCCAACAAAATACCAAAAATCTATATTTCGCAACGTTTACCAAAACACGTTTCCTTAAACGACTAATTCTCATATATATAATTATATAAGTACGTTTCACTTTCAAAAGTCCGTTTTAATCACGTAAAATAACTAGTTTTCGCTTATTGGGCCTTAAGGCCCAATAGAAGTCCAAAACGTTATTTTCAAGTTCTAAGATCCAATTTAGGTTGAATATCATATATATTATCAAATATAAGTATGAGAAATAAACCACAACGCAAGCTAAGACTCACGAACCAAGACCAAGCTATGGTTTAGCTTGTCTTATTGGGTCGTGGCCCTATTAAGCCAAAAATAAGCTATCCGTAGCTTATTTTCAAACCATTAAGCTTCGTTAGGCCTTAAGTATCATACTAAGCTATCATCAAAAGCTACAAAAATAAGCCAGACCACAAAAAGCCTACAATAAGCCATGGATTATTGGGCTTTTGGGTCGTGGGTTATAATAAGCCCAAAAATAAGTCCATTAAGCTTTAAATAAGCTAATAAGCTCCTTAGTTCATTTAGATACCAAAATAAGTTACCAAATAAGCTCACAAAATAAGATACCATAAGTAAATAACCAAAACCATGATTCCTAAATCCCTTATTCCATTCGAAATTCATAAGTACGAAAAAAGCCGAATATTGCTTATTTTTAAGCTAGGAAATAAATAAGCTACTTAGCATACAAATGTTTTTCAACCATCACAACCACAACATAAAAATGATAAACCTTGTTCCCTTTTGACATTTGAAGATGGCCATTGAGGAAGAGAGAAGGACGAACAAATGGTTATTTGCAGACGGTTATTTGGAGATGGCTATTTGGATCAGATGCTTATTTTAACATTTGCAGATGGTTATTTGGATCAAATAGAAAGAATGAGATGGGTGCTAGGGGGTGTTTGGGTGAGTGCGTCATTTTCTTCTATGCGTGTATTTCCGCAATGCGATTTTGATGGGTTGTTAGTTCCTACACCTAAGAAGGTTTTGGATACAAAAATGGTTAAGAATGGTTACAAATTGGGGGTATATTGTTTGAATCAGTGGTTACTCGTATTATTGAAGATGCCAATCTTAATTTTGTGTTACTCATTGGGATAAAATCATGTAAAAAACTAGTGCATTGTTGGGAGAATGAGTCATCTGCTACTATGGGTGTGTTTCCCTAAAAGGATTTTGATGGTTTGTTGGTTGTACACGTGATGTTTTTAGACAAAAAGCTTGTTGACAGTGGTGACAAAGGGGTGGTATATGGTTTTAATGAGTGTAGTATTATTGAAGATGTCACTTGGGAAATCTTAGCTGATCTAAAGCAAGCTCTTTGATTTTGTGTTAGATCCTTGTGGTCAAGGATCTCTTGAAGGGGGATGGAATGTTATATATGAAAAAGTCATAGGTCATGTGCGGGGCACGTGAGTCATCCAAACAGCCAAACCAACCCATAACAAACTTTCCCGCCAAGAATCCTTTTAAATACTTGTTTCATTCCTCATTTGTAACTAGCTTAGAAATTGATCTCTCTCTTTCTCTCCTGTAATTCAGTTTGTATCATCAACAATCTGTAATCGTTCAATATAACATTTAGCTTTGAGTTCATATTCATATTCTTGATTTTTGAATTCTAGTTATTTGTTAAGTATTGCTTCCAATCGTTTATTCGGTTTAAGTGGTATATTACAATGGATTCAGGTATACCATTAAGTAGATGAGATAAAGAATTGGCTTCTTCACCCCGTTATCTATTCTTCTTCTTGTTTCTTTTCATTATATACCTCCAAGGTTACTACTTTCTCATCTTGTCCAGACAAGGAGAAAACCTCATCATCATCACTATCATTATCATCATTCGGATTGGATACTTGTTGATGTTGTTGTTGGATGATAGTATTAAAGGAAAATAAAGATTCGATACATTTTTCTTCCCTTCCCTTGATGATGATGATCATTTGTTGTTATTGTTTTCATTATTTGAGAAATAACGAAATAACGACGATCTTTGATGATTGTGCTAATTAACAAGGTCTTGATTTTTGAGATTGAGATGATGACCAAATTTGGGGACTGAAATTGTGGTCTCTTTTTCGAACCCCATGAAAATCCCATTTTTTTAACCTTTTGGGGTCCATTCTAAATAAGACTATTTGAACCTTTTGAGCTCTTTTGAACCTATTGCCAAACCTAAAAAGATTCAACCATTTTTTCTCTTAAGAGTCCCTTTTTAAGAAAGAAAATGCATTTTTTTTAAACTATGTTTTGTGTATGTATAATTGTATATGTATTGTAAGTATTTTTAAATGATAAAAAATAAAAAATTAGAAACAATTGAGGAGAAGAGAAAGAAAGTGTTGCAAGGTTGAAGAACAATTGATAAAAATATACAGTAGAAACTTTATAAAATAATACACTTGGGACCACCAAAATTTATTAATTAAAAGAGTTATTAATTAATCGATAAATTAATAATTATTAATTTATATATTAATTAATATTTTATTAATTTATAGTATACAAATGGTTGGAAGAAAATATTGAAAGCGTTATTGGAATTAATAAAGATGATATCGATGAAGAAGATGATGAAAGTTCTACAATGGAACCCCCTTCGCGAAACGAAGCTATTAAAGCGGCAATCACATTGAACAATTTCTTGTTGAGCTATGAGAAAACAACACCAGAAGTTCTTACCATGCTAAGGAAAATTAGAGACGAGATTCAAGGGGAAATTGATTTCAACAAAAAACAAAAGACAATTGAGTCATTTTTCAAGAAACCTTCATAAATCATTCATGTAATATGCTATATATAAGGAATTATTAATTTATATTTTATATGGGGTCTAAAGAAATTATCAAAAATGTATTATCTTATAATTTTAGCGAATTATTAATTTAGCACCCTATCCCCGAGTCGGGACCGGCAAAAAATATTATCTTAGAGAGTTTATTAAATAATCGAGTATTAATTTATCGAGTTTCTACTGTACTTAGGAGATTCATAGATTGAGTTAGAGCTGATGTGGTGTCAATGTACCGCACGAAAACACGTCATCAATCCCTCACCTTTAAGGGCGAGGATGTGGTTGAGAGGTTTATCCTAGCCACATTAGATTCACATGATCACTTCATCACTTTTCCTCTCTTTCCTTCAACCCTTAAGTGCCTTCTTTCTTTTTACTTGAACAATTTTTCATTTTTTATTATTAAAATTCTTCTAAGACACATCGACACATAATATACACTCACACACAATAAAATAACAAGTTTTTTTCTTTGAATATATCCGGGACTCTGATGAAGATTTTTTTATGCTTGCACGTTTTCTCATAATAAATGGTGAAGGATTCCTTGTGGGAGGGAGTGTTTCCCGAGGTGCACCTGCACACCAAGAATGAATTTTTGAAAACCATGTGTCTAAGGGTGTTCAGTTTGGTTATTTTTTTAGAAAACCGAATCGAACCAAAAACTAAAACAAATAATGTGAATTATATAATTTAATTATTTTTTTCATTTAATTATATAGATTTTAGCACTAAAAGTTTTGAGCTGAGAAAAACTTATATTTATACTAAAAAAGAGTTATAATATAATATATTTTTATATACACATATAAAAATTTATATATGTATATGAATTCGATATTGGGTTCGATATATTTTTCATTTAACCAAAACCATAACCAAACCCAATACAGTTCGGTTCGGTTTGGTAACAAATTCGGTTTAATTCTTCGGTTTTGATTTTTGGGTTCTATGGTTATCACCTATTTGTGAACACCTCATCATGTGTCATGTGTCCGTTTGTATTGGTCGGCTCGGCAAAAAGCCCAAGAGTCATAAATCATGTTGGGCCACTACACGTAACACCACACAACACAATAATCCAACAAATCCTTTTCACAAACCCATAAAACTCGCCCATAAACCCAAATATTAAAAATTCAATATGTTTCATTATCTCACTCACTCACTCGCCTTCTTCCACTTTAACCTTTAGTCAGTTACGCATTTGATCAAACACCTTCCCACAAATTTATATAAACTAAATAAAAATGTTAATCTTAATTTCAGCACCACCATTACTATTTGATTTTTCTGTTGATTTGGAGTCGTTGTGGGCCCCACTAGAAAGAAGAGGACTAGGTGATTGCTGTTTTAGGGGTTTGCCAACAACTGATGTATTGGCCAACAAGGCAACAAGCATCCATTGGTGAACACTGATAAAAATGAAGATGCTTGGTGATGTTGAGGGTTTTTCCTCGCCATATCAAATTCACATGACCACCTTTTTGTGTCTCTCATCTTTCTCTTATTTTTTTCTCGAGTAATGCTACAACCACATAATGTTTACAAAAGAATTCTCACAAAATGAGGTGTAATAATATGATTTGTTATGAAATAAATGGTTAGTGGAGGAAGAAGGTAAAAATTGGTCCAAATGTTTTGCCACATCATTGTGTGGAAGCTTGTTTGTAAATATTATGTGGTTCTAGCAATATTCTTTTTTCTCAACCATTGAAACGGATTCTCTTTCTTAAAGTTTCTTTTCATTTTTATTATAAAAAAATACCCTTTAACATATCCACGCACAATATACATTCACACAAAACATAATAATATTTTTCTTTCGTTGATAACATGTGTAACTCTAATATTGGTAAAGAATTCTTTTTAATACTTGCATGTTTTCTCAACAATAATATGGTGAAGGATTCCCTGTTGAGGGAGTGTTTTTTCCACTCATTTTCTCGAGACACACCTGCACACTAAAAGTGACTTTTTTGAATACCGTGTGTCTTGCGTCAGTTTATCATGTTCTCGTTGGCAAAACCCTAACATTATGTTTTCAAGTTTATATTAAGAAGGAAAAAAATGCAAATGGAAGAAACTAAAAAAATATAACGTTCTTAAGTTTATAAAAGGAATGAAAGTGAATAAAAATGAGAAGAGATGGAGTAATCTTTTTAAGTTTTTATGCTCAAACCTTGCGACCTAAATATGAGGTGCAAGCTAATGAAAGAGAAAAGAACAAAAATTGAAAAAGCTTAATCACAAAAAACTCTTTTATTTAGTGAACACAATATCCATTATATAGCAAATGATTTTTAAAGATTTAATAAATTAATAGTAATTTCACAAATATCAAAAATACAAAATGTGATGACCATGAGTATGTTTGGCAATGGGTTTATTGGGGCTTGTCGGAGCTTGGGATTTTAAAATAAGTCGGCTTATAAAATAAGTCTCGTTTGTCACGCGGGCTTATGAAAGAGCTTATAAGTCATAAGTCTCTATAAGCCCCAACCCCATAAAAGGGGCTAAAAACTTTAGCCGGGGCGTTTAAACCGTAAATTGCTTAATTTTTTACTATGTTTATTGGAGCTTGTCGGAATTTTAACCCCAAAAAAATATCCAACATATAACAAAAACTCATTGAATTATGTTTTTTTTAATAATTTTGCAATAATAATATCTAGCTCATTTTTCAAATAAGTTTACAAAAGTTTAAATCTCAATTTCAGCTTATAATATAAGCCCTATCCTCAGCTCCAGCTCCAACTAAACCTTAGCCTCAGCCTATTTCGCCAAACGTGTCTCTACTTTTGGTTACTTTCATTTGGTTTTGGTTACTATCCTTTGGTGTAAAAAGCACATCTAACCCTCTTTCTTTCCATAACTCTACTTTTATTTCCTCTCCAAAAATAAAGTCAAAAACAAAACCTAAAAGTCATAAATTTTACACGACATAATATACCGACATAAAAAACCCATATAACCCATAAACCCGAACATCAAAAGCCCGGTTCAATCTTTAATCAGTTAGGTGTTGTTTGGTTGGGTAATATTTCATGTTTGGTAAGTTAAAAGTACGGTACTTAATTTTTGGAGGGCCCACAAAATAGGCGTTTTTTAAGAGCAAGGGGTACAATGGCTAAAAAAGTTTAGCCATTTGGGCCCCATTGAGTGCCACATCATCGCCACCTCATTTCAACACAACAACTCAAAATACCCCCTCACTTATAACACACCATATTTTAGCCACTTGGGTCCCACCACTCGCCAATTTATTTATTTTTCTCATTTTTTCCCACAAACTAAACTTATTTCATTAAAAAAAAAATACAAATTACAATACGGAAAAGAAAATACAAAACGCAATAAAAATACAACAATACGAAGTTTAAAAACAATACAGAATTTAAACTAATCATTTAGTAGATGTTGTTGCCAAACATGCTCAATCAAATTTAGTTGAAGCTTTGCATGTGTTTGTTTATCACAGAGTTCTTTTGCTTGTTTCCGTTGCGCTTCACAACGTTCGATCCATGTCCGTGCCAAATTTGCTCGCGGGCAAATATAAGTGTCGCCAATATCAGATAGCGCAAACTTTTGATTTTTCAAAATCATGTTATGCAATATGATGCACGTGTACATGATTCTTCGTAGCTTGTTGACAATCCAAGCACGCACAGGTTGAGCTATTATATGCCAACGACCTTGAAGGACACCAAAAGCTCTTTCAACGTCTTTTCGAGCACTTTCTTGACGACGTTTAAATACGGCATTTCGCTCATCTCGTGCAACCGTAAATGATTTGACAAAAGCTGCCCACTGTGGGTATATCCCGTCAGCTAGGTAGTAACCTTTTTCAAAAGTAACTCCGTTCACTTCAAACGGAACAAGTGGGGCGATGTCATCAAGAAGGTCATCAAATAAAAGAGAATGATTTAAAACTGTTAGATCGTTATTCGCACCTGCTACCTCAAAAAGTGCATGACAAATCCACAAATCGTATGACACAACGGCTTCAAGCATTATAGTTGGGTATTTTTTATCACCCCTGCCAAATTGCCCGTGCCATGCTTTAGGACAATTAATCCACTCCCAATGCATACAATCAATGCTACCAAGCATACCCGGTAATCAATGAACTCTATTGTGTGCGTCATATAATTTTCGGACATCATTCACGTCGGGTTTCCTTAAAAACTCAGGCGTAAACAAATCAATAATCCACATATTAAAACAATCTAAACAATCGCGTGCACAATGTTCCCCCATTTGTAAGTATTCATATAATGCATCAGGTGATGTGCCGTATGCTAATTAGCGTATGACGGATGTGCATTTCATAATCACACTAAAACCCATTAAACCCGTAGCATCGGGTCGGACAAAAAAATTCAAAATGAGTAGGTAAAGGATAATGTGTTTCAATATATTTTTCAATACCTTGGACTATTTCTAAAAATAGTGAACGGTTCATACGATATCGACGTCTAAAATAGTAGTCCGGATATTTTGGGGATGGACCAAAATAATCGGCCAACATCCGTGCTTCGGCAACATCCCGATCACGATTTATCGCTTTACGACTACGGCGTAAATTTCACCCTGCTTAAGTTGCATAACCAACTCGATGTCTTCAATATCATCTGTAAATAAGTAAAGGCGAGGTTATGAATCTCACAATATCGGTTTTAAGTACTTGTATATATTAAAAATAATTGAGCATGTATCCCCCTCGCGGGTTTATAAAACATTCAAAAGATTAAAAGGCGAGGCTATGAACTCACCTGGTAGGTAGTTGTAATAAATGTTCTGAAATGAAAGCTGACGACCTTATCACAATCTTAACCGGGGAGGGTTAATATAGCAAAATGATAATAAACAGCCACGTCATGCAACCTGAGTAAATATGTTGACTCTTTGGAAGATTGTACTCTAGAACTTTAGTTTTAAGAGTTATGAGTTTGATTGGAAAGTTTGGAATTATTGTATCACCGTTCGGGCCATCATAATTCAGAAGTCATTCAGTAAACGTTTGAGGAGCTAGGGCACTTTAAATCGTAAACCCAACAACTCAGTCAGAACGTAATACCAAGATGAAACCTCTTAATATGAAGCTCCCTAGTATTGTGGTACAATATAGCTTCCGGATGATCGGTTTTAAGCGTTTTATTCAATATCTGGAAATGTTAAGCACGTCAAGCGTTAATTAAAGTTATGTCTTGTAATGTTTTGAATGTGTTTTTATACTTTTTCAAAATGTTACATTTTAGACCCTTGAGTTTGAAAAGTGGCAAAATATACCCTCGGAGTTTGCACTTTTACGAGTTTGGTCCTTTAAGTTTAAAAGATATACCAAGTAAACCTTGTACTTTGGAAAGTGACATAATAGACCCCTATAGTTATAACTTTGATAAAATGACATATTCAGCCCCTTTAGTTATAAGTTTCAGAAAGTTATGATATATACCCCTTGCATGGATTATAATTACAAAACATGTCCAAATTGCCATGCAAGCTTATTTTAACATTTCAATAGACATTTATAAGTTATAATAAACTAAAATATGAAGATTTAACGCAACGCAGGTTTAAAATAACAATTCGTTAAGCTAGGAAGCAAAACGGGTCAAATTAGGGCTTTAAACCGTTATCATATACCTCTAAACTCTAATTCCATGAAGGGTTAATATCTAAAGTGAATGTACAAGCTACTAAAGCATATATAAAAGTAATATAATATCTCATTTGAAATATAAATTCCCTCCAAGTCAAGTACAAGTTTTCAAAGCACAACGTACAAGTCATTAAGCATGACATCCAAAATAGCCGTTTTACCTCCAGTTTCTTCACCATCACTCTTGTGCAAGCAACTATACTCAATATACAATATGTAAACAGTTAAGGCTTACGTAAGTTAAAATTAACTAACTCTCCTTTAATAATTAACTTGTTATTGTTTAAAACATTTTCCCTTGATCACAAACTGATTTATTTGTTGAAGAAGATATTTGACATTTTTCCCCCTCAAACAATGACTCGTTTTCTATTTAAAGAGCTGTAGTCGTTGTTTGAGTGGTCGAATGTCTTTAAAAATGATTTCTGATGACTTTCTGAAGATTATGTTTTTATTTCTGAAAAACAACACCAAAAATAAGATTTCTCTTATTTTGCATCATAAGCGCACTTAAACGTACACTTATGGAAACATAGATAGCACGGGTTGTGCTACAAAGTAAGCACAAGCCTTTGCATGGTCATAAAGTAGACCATGCCTGGGAATAAATTCCCGTTTAGAGGTCAAGTTTTCTTTATGAAATACTTGCCTTTAAGATGATGATCGGGTTGTTATCTGAAGTAATAACAAACCATTTGACATATTTTCTATTTGAACTTTTATTTACAGCTTTGTGCCATTATTGAATGACATTTCTGAAGCCGTAAATATTATCTATCCTAGAAAACATGTCATGAAATATATTTTTGTATTTTCTAAGTTTTTAGTTTTGTATTTTATTTTATAAAAATTTTATAAAGTGAAAAATCTTTTTGTCTTTTTATGGTGTAATATATGCATAGTATATACAGGATATGAGAATAGGTACCACCACGATTCTTTTGCTTCTTCTGCCAGAGCCTTTAGAGTCTCAGGAGTAAAACTTCTCATTCCTAACTTGTTAATAAGAAATTCAATTCTTTCTCGACATAGAGCTTTCGTGAAGATGAATGCCAACTGATACTCGGTCTTGACAAAATAAAGCTCGACGACTCCATTCTCTACTTGCTCCTTTATGAAATGGTATCAGATATCAATATGCTTTAACTGAGAATGTTGGACATTGTTACAGCATAAGGCAATATCGCTTTTTTTTGGGTAAAGGGGACTCAACCCTGGTAAAATAGCGCTTTTATTATCACAGTACATGGGAATCTTATTAAATCTAAGGCCATAGTCGGTAAGTTGTGATCTCATCCAAAGGACTTGAGTACAACAACCAGATAAGGCAATGTATTCAGCTTCCGTACTGGATATTGCAACGCTTTTCTACCTCTTTAAAGACCAGCTTACAAGTCTATCTCCTAGCATTTGCATACTTCCTGACGTATTGCGTCTAGTATCTTGACAACCCACGTGATCAGCATCTGCAAAATCCATTAGTGCAATAGCAGAATCCTTCAGATACCAGAGTCCCCAATTAACGGTTCCTCTTAAATACCAAAAGATTCTTTTGACAGCATGGAGGTGCTTTTTGGTAGGACGAGCCTGATACCGTGCACACATGCAAACAGCATATACCAGGTCTGGTCTACTGGATGTTAGATATATAAGGGTGCCAACCATGCCACAATAACGTATAGGATCAATGGATTTCCCTATTGTATCCTCATCCAGTTTAGACTTCTCTACCATTAGAGTGTCCACGGGGTCGCATGATTCCATACCATATTTTTTAAGAGATTCAAGAGCATATTTTGACTGATTAAGAAAGATTCCTCTGGGATTTTGAGAAATCTATAGTCCTAGAAAAAAAATGAGATTTTGCCCATCATTGACGTCTTAAATTTTGAACACATTATCTCAGAAAATTGGTCACAAAGTTCAGTAGTTGTGGAAGCAAATATTATATCATCAACGTAAATTTGTACCAGGAGGATGTCTTTGCCTTCACGTCGGACGAACAATGTGGGATCAACTTTGCCTTTGGAGAATCCTTTTGAGAGAAGAAATGATAACAACAAATCGTACCATGCGCGAGGAGCCTGTTTTAACCCATAAAGAGCCTTCTTCAGTCTGTACACGTGATTACGATTGTTGGAATCCACGAACCCATCTGGCTGACTAACATAGACTTCTTCTTGCAATATGTGGTTTAAGAATGCCGTCTTCACATCTATTTGGTAGACGATTATATTCATGTGAGCAGCATATGCGAGGAATATTCAAACAGCCTCGAGTCTTGCTACTGGAGCGAAGGATTCTTCAAAATCAATTCATTCCTCTTGACGATATCCACGAGCAACCAAACGAGCCTTATTTTTCAAGATACCACCCAACTCATCGAGTTTCACTTTGTAGATGCACTTTAAAGTAATAACCATCACTTTATCTGGTCGTGGAACAAGTTCCCAGACTTCAAGACGCTCGAATTCATGAAGTTTTTCTTGCATTGCTTCAATCCAGCATGATTGAGTAAGAGCGTCTTTGTAGGTCTTAGGTTCAACTGCAGTTAGGAAGGCATCATAATAACAGAATAAGGCTTGTTTATAAAGCTGGAGTCTTATGGACACAGGTCTTGAGATTTCTCCAATAATATTGTGCAAAGGATGATCTTTAGTCCATCTTGAGATATGTTCTGAGACTGGAGCGTCTGGGTGCACAAGAGGAGGATTAGCATCCGATGAGGAAGATTCTTCCAAAATAGTTTCTGGAAAAGGAATACCAAAATACGGATCGTTACTTATGTGTGCCACCTCAAGATCATGATTCTCTTCATCAGTACCGAAAGGAATTTCTTGGGATTATGGTTGAGTAGATGTTTGAGAAGTACTTGTAGACGATGCATCTGTATCAACAATTGTTGAGGAAGGAGAACCAGTTGACTCAACAAGAGCTTAGGCTTCTACTATAGGAACAAGAATCTCATCTGCAGGAACTGAAAAGTCCACATTTGTTGGAGGATTAAAGAATTCATCAAACACTGGTTGAAATACAATATCCCATTCTTTCCTTGTTGGTGGTACAAACGGTGCTGTAGAAGGAGGGTTTGGAACGAGTCCTGAACTGGGTGTTGCAGGAGTCATTTCATGAAATGCGGGTTCTAAACTACTGCGTTTAGAAGCCATAGCTGTCAGCTTATCAAAATCAACATGGCAAGTTTCAATAATTCTTCTTGTTCATCGGTTGTAAATCCGATATGTCGTCTTCTTGGGTGCGTAGCCAATGAAAATTCCTATGTCAGCTTTGGCCTGAAGTTTACCTAAATTTTCACTATCATTAGTTGGGTAGCATAGTGCACCGAACACATGAATATATGATAAATCAGGTTTCTTATCATGTAGAAGCTCATAAGGAGTTTTTCCATGTCTAAGGCGTACAATGGAATGGTTTTGGGTGTAACATGCAGTTGCTACTGCTTTGGCCCATAAGAACAACTGAGCTTTTGCATAGATCAACATAGTACGAGTGGCTTCAAAAAGAGTTCGATTACGCCTTTCAACAACTCCATTTTGTTGAGGAGTCCTTGCAATTGAAGTTTCATGAGAAATGCCGACACTTTCATAATAATCACGCAGAGTTTGATTAACAAACTTAGTTCCATTATCAGTACGGATATTGCAAATAGTTGCATTTTGTCTAACTTAGATCATCTTGAGAAACTTGATAATAAACTCTGGAGCCTCATCTTTTGATGCCAGAAACTTTACCCATGTAAACCTGGAGTAATCATTGACTATAACAAGTATATACTTTTTTCCATTAATACTTTAAACACGCATTGGCCCGTAAAGATCCATGTGCAGAAGGAATAATTTCTCCTGATTGGTGTCATCAGCTTTGGGTTTATGTGAATGTTTCTTGCTCTTCCCCAATGCACAAGCCGAGCACAAATGATCTTTTTCAAATTTCAACTTTGGAAGACCGCGTATAAGACCATGTCTAGCCAAATGATTAATAGCTCCAAAATTCAAGTGTAACAGATAGCAGTGCCATAACCACGATTTCGTCTTGGAGGCTTTCGACAAGAGACATATCGGAGAGGATGACAACATATCTCCAATTGATATTGTATATAAGTTGGTTCCCCTGGATCCCAAGAGTAAATCAACACCTTCTAAATTACGAACGAAACAAGTGTGTTTACGAAAAGCCACCTCGAGATTCAAGTCACAAAATTGCCCCACTGAGAAGATATTGTGTCAGAGTCCTTCCACATAATATACATAAGAAATTGTGACATTCCCCACTTGATAATCACCATAGCCCATGATCTTCGTAATTTGGTCATTACCGAACTTTACTGTACCGAGAAACTTAGCAATGAAGTTAGTGAGCTGAGAGCGGTCTCCGATCATATGCTTGGAGAAACCGAAGTCCAAATACCACAGAACAATTTGGACAACCTGCATTCATCAATCAGAGAAGATAGAACATTTGAATTACTAGATCCTCAAGAAGTATCGGGTTCTATTTTGTTAGAAAGTAGAGATTTTGCAACCTTAGCTTTTCTATTAGAACCAACAATTATAGGCACATTGGGTTTCCTTGTGTAAATCCTAGTTGCTACATGTGTTTGTTCAGTTACTGCAAGAGGAATGGTTTTCCTCAAAGGCATTTCCTTAGTGGTGGTAATCCTAGTTAAAGGGAACACATTTCTAACAAATGAAAATTTCCTTCCTATAGGTCTCCATTGAAATCCAACTTTAGTAAACACATGTCCTGTGGGCTTCCATTCTTCTTTTATTTTATCATTCTTAACAGACTTAGGTTTTGACCGCACATTCATATCAGAAACATATTTAAGAAAGCAAGCATCATGATTAGCATCAAACATACATTGATTACATTTCACACACATTAACTCAGAATTCGCATTCAACATAGTATGCTTAATATTTGCATCACAAACAGAGGTCTTAACATGATTCTTTTTATTAGCACTTAAAGTGGGTTTCCTATGTTGTGCTTCTACTGTATTCTTCAAGTTGCTATGTTGAGGTTGCGGGATCCTATCATTCCTTTTATTGCCTGAAGGTTGTGATCGGCAAACCTTAGTAGAACTCTTCAGTCCTATAGAGGGCAACACAGGCATGTTAGAATCAGGTGTTTTAGATGACCCTACCTGTTTAGGACTGTTGCTTAAGGATGCAAGAGGTTCAGCAAAGCTAACTTAATTTTGTTTGTTCTTAGGGGTAACAACAACTAATTTTTCCCTATGTTGTGATGATATGACTGGGTTTGCAGGTTTAGTTTTAGAGTCCTTGTTCTTTTGAGTAAAAGCAATGAGTCTCTCTTTTGGTGTAGCTAAACAAGGGCATGTATCATGGACACAGACTAACTCTTCCTGAATGCGTTCAGCATACTTACAGGCCAAGTCTAACTCACCATCTAACGGGTTTGATGCTCTAACTTCTTCCACTATTTCCCGAAGTACAGTTGCATTTTCCCTAGATTTGTGAATATAGTCTATATATGCTTCCTTGTTTTTGAACAATTTGGGGGGTAGAGGCTCAAATGCTACTTTAGACATGCCTTGAGCGATAGTGAAGACCTTTGGTTTTGGTGTAACAGAATCAACAACATGTTTTCCTTTAATTATTTTCAATTCATTTTCCAAAACTTCAATTGCTAAAATCTTTTTGTGAATTTGAACTTGGAAATCAGCATTTTCTACAGATTTTAAATTCATTTGAGCAACTAAAGAGTCATTGTGTTCTATATTAGATACACAAGACTTTTTAATCGAGTCAAATTGTTCTTTAAAAATCTGCTTTAAATGCACGATTTCTCTGCTAAAATTTTCATTTTCAGAAAGTAGTTTGGCTACACTATGCTCAAGCTCAATATTAATTGTCTCAATCGCATCATATTCCTTCTTAACCCAATCAGGGTTCTTTCTCAAATCCTTAACTCTCTCTTTCAACTGTTTGATTGTAGTGTCTTTCTCTTGAAGCTGAGCTTTCAAATCATTTAATTCAAAGAATTGATCAAAAGTTGGAGCACTTTCATTTGAAACAGAATTTTCTCTCTGAAAAATTTCTTGATTAAGTTGATTGTCAACTTCTAAAGATATGCAATGTTTTTCAAGATTCGAAAATTATGTTGAAAGATCATTAATGACTTTATCCTTTTTAACCAGCTCAGTTTCAAGTTCCAGACACTTTTGACATTTTTTAACAAACATATCTGTCACACCCCCAGACGGGGCCTGGACGGAACACGTGTCCGGAGGCGTGACTTGATTGATCATCTCAAGTACAAAGCATAAAGAACGACCTCTAAGGGTACGTTTTGAAAATAAAACACGTTGCATAGATTAAAATAATAATAATAAGTTTTACATTGATTAAATTTAAATGGATTCAGAAGTTTAAAATGCGGGAAGCTTTATTTAGTTCAACAAACTGTATTTAAAAATAGATTAAATCTTCTTGGTAAAATCGGTTCAGGCAAATAGACTCCACATAAGTCAATCAAACAGCACAATGCTAAGCACCTGAGAACAAACATGCTAAAACGGTTTTAACATAAAGTTGAGTGAATCATAGGTTTAATTTCAAACGATTATAACAAGTGGACCACATGTTATCAACACGTAATGCGACAGTTATAACAATACAAACTTCACTTAAAAAAGGTATTTACGTTGCACTAAGCTCATGAAAAACGAAGCTAATTACGTTTATAGCAGTACATTGCTAGGTGAAAAAGCCCCCGAGGTATCTGACATGACTACCTTCTTAAGTTCGACATGGTATATATCCGTTTATGGGGCAACCCCGTGAGGTATGTGAGCGCTACTCCCGGATAGGGTTAATTAGTCCAATGATATTTTTATTACATTCGCGCTCCTTGGACTGGTCCTCCAGTCAAAGAAACTGACGGTTCATGATAAGTGGGGGCAGTAGTGGTCTAAACGCTACTTAGGCAAGAACACGGTATAACAGGGAAAAATCTCATGCAAAAGTACTTGTGTCCAGTTTTAAAGCTAAAGAAAAGAAATGTTTCCTCACCTAAGTTATATAAATTTATTCAAAACGTGTAAAAGAGTGGGGATTATGAACTCACCTTGATGATTTAAGGTATAGATTATACGTCAAAAAGTATGGTCACTTGACTGAAACGGCGGTCACGGGTTTTGACCTAAAGAATATGGGTTTCGATTTAGACTGGAAGGTTATCGTACTATATTGATGCATGCACGTTCATTGTATCATTTTTAGTAAAACGTTAGTTTTACAATTTAAAAACGTAGTGATCGCGTTAGTTTTACGAAACGTACTATATATTATATTACTTATATAGATATTATATTCGTTATGGTTAATACATAGTTAAACTTGTTATTTATCATTTAATATTTTCCCAAACATAGTTTTAGGTGGTTTAATCGAAGTATTGTGTTATTTATGTTTTTCCAAATAGTTTCTAAGTATAAAGATTTTTACAAAATTTCGGCATGACCCGTTCGTGTTTACACGTTTTCCAAAGTCGTAGACTTTAATTAAATACCACTTTCAAACCACTTTCCATATTTACAATTTACTCGTCATCAAATCCATTATTAATTGTAACGTTCGACGTCTAAAAATAATTAAACGTAAAACATCTAAATCGTACACTATTAAATAAGTCACTCACGAACTTATCCAATAAACTACACCGTAGCTTTTATGCTTTGGTGTTTTGCATATATGTTGGGCTTTGGCCCGTTACGTCCGAAAATGTAGTTTTACTTATCCATTTAATTCGATAAGCAAAATATTGAGTAATAAATACGTGACCTCAAGATAAGCTATCAAATAAGCTCACAATAAGTCAAGTATAATAAGTCAAACCATATGAGCTCAAGAATGATCTCATAGTGTTGGTCTTGTATGTGGGACGTAGCTTTAAGCTTTAATAAACTATATTCGAGCTTATTTATTGAGCCGAATAAGTTTATCATTTGTCCTTTTACAAAAAGCTAGAAAATAAGCTAACAAAATATATGTCAAAACAAAATAAGCTAAACAATACATCTTTCTTTATTTTCTAATTGTGCCGAAATTTATACAAGCCCTAATAAGCTCCAAATAATTAAATAAGCTTTCCACAAGCTTGTTAAACATAAGTCAAACAAAATGAACTATAGCATATCATTTTTATTACACGAAAATAACCACGATCACAAAACTAAGATTTCCTTATATTTATCTTTGTATGGTTCGAAATATAAGCCTACCCTTTTAGGGTTTATGTAGTTTTTAAACCTTTGTTTTTACAAAATAAATTGTACAACTAGTATGTATGCATCATGAGAAGTATAAAAGTACAAGTTGTTTAAGAATTTGAAGACTTACAAAAACTAGAAGATTTGGATGATGAACAAAGATTTATAACAACCCAAATGTTGTTTAACAAATACCCGGATGATACAAATGATCAAACCTTCAATAAATCTTCAAGTGTTTTTGATCAAAGATGAAAAATAAATGGGTTTGGTTGGTGTTTGAATATTTTCGTGGGTTTTGAGATGAACAAGAGAGAAAGAGAGCTCAAATGTAAAGTGTGTGTGTATGAGAATGAACAAATGACTAGTAACAATGTTATATATTACAAAGTTTACTTCACACACTATAGTGTGTGTGTGTGTGTACCGAGTATGGAGACAAAGATGGGAGGGGGGGACCAAAATGATCCTCCAATGAGGATTAAGCTAGAAAATAACATGTGAAGTGTGCTTGTCTTATTCCATTTGAAATTCAAAACTTGTACACCAAGTTGATATGGTTGTTGTGCACCGAAAATTGCAAGAGGAGGGGGGGACCATTTCATTTTTATAATCCTTGTTGCTAGTGCTCTCAAAATGATTTAATTTCCAAGTCTTGTATGCTTAAGCTTATAGTTTAGGTAAAACACGGATAACGCAAGTAACGAAACGAGTAACGGTATCACCAAAAATTATGAAATTTTAAACATTGCTTAAAAACATAAAAACGCGGATATTGCCAAAATACTACAACGTTTGGTGTCCCGGTTCGCTCCCGGAGACTATTCTCAGATAACAACGAAACAACTTTCCGGTTAAACGGCAAAGCTAAACGAAACATTTAAAAATTCAAATTACTACACGGAAACGGCTAACTTGATGAACGGAAATTCTCGGGTTGTCACATGACCCCTTTCCAAGACGAAACTTTGAGCATAACTTTATCCCCGACTTGGAATTCCATTGGTTTACGCTTCAAGTCAGCGTAACTCTTCTGTCGATC
>BQNB010008530.1:10917-62617 GCA_026074375.1 Tanacetum coccineum | reverse complement strand
CTTTCACCCGATGAAAGTGTAGTGTAAAAACAATTTTGGAATTGACAGCATTGGTCCTTGTGGTTTCTTTCTTCTTTTTCACTTCATAAACAACTTTCCATCTTATGCAACTTTAGTCCCTTGAACTTTATAACTCCAAATGAGCCTTTGAAACTTTGCACACTTGTCATTATTAGTCCTTGTCTTTATTTTGGGCTTTGACTTCCTTCCTTGCTGTATCGGACTGATCCGATTTTGATTTCTTTCATTCTTCACTCTTTGTCTTATCTTTTCCCGTTTCTTGTCAGTTTTTGACTGTTTTTGCTTCTTTTTGTCCTTATTATCCTTTCCTGCACAATAGACACAAAAGCACACATTTTTCTATTCTTTTGGCATTTTCTGGCTTTTATTTGGCAAAATCCCGGGTAATTAATATATACAATTAAGCATTTATCAATGGTCAATACAAAAGGTAGCCGATTGTAGACAAAAAGGCGACAATTGATTGATTAACAATACCCTTTTCGGCCTATGATATTCTCAACAAACAATCCGGTTGATAAAACTATGCTACTTAGAACATAAGAACAAATGGATCTAAGACTTAGCTTGAAATTGAATTAACATGCCACACAATCATAATCGAATCTTCATACCACAAACTTCATCTAAGGGACTAGCCACTCATATTAAACAAAGACATAATTCCAGAAAATAATGCATTCATAAACATAATGAGAGTTCTTACAAAAGTATTGCAAAAACTTAAAGGAATGTAAACTAGGAAATGACAAACTTGTGACTTAGAGGGATCCTTCCTCCTTCTTGGCTTTCCTGGAGCTTCTTCTTGACTTTCCTGGACTTAGATGGCTTTGGAGAGGAGTAGTGGCTATGAGGAGTAGGATTTAAGGTTGGAGAATATTAAGGTGTGTGTTAAAATGAGGCATAGGAGTATCCTATTTATACTACAAATTTATGTCGGTTCCAGGGCCTAAAGGGGTGTCCGAAGTCGGTTTAGAGGGTCTAGATCCTTCTTGGTTATTCAAGTTTCTTCTATAGTAAAATGAAAAACGTGGGCTCCAAAAGCTGGGTGGTACGGCCTCCTGCCGGGCGACACGCCTTCTGCCGGGCAGCAGACTCTCTAGTCGGGCGGGTGAGTGGTCGCTGGTGAGATTACTTTGTTTGATCTTTTGTTTAATGATCTTGTTCGAGTTGTGCTTGTCCATGGGTCTTCGTACTTCACCATATCTTCATTACAATTTGATCTTAGGTCTTGGAAGCTTGAGTAATTAGATTTCTTCTTTTTTGAGATGCTTCCGCTCTTGATCCTGACACGGGATTCTTTGTACTTGAGATAATCTCTGCATGTTCGTCTCTCCTTTTCTTGTTTTCCTGTATTTGGCTGCAATTACACTAGAAAGCATATTTTGACATAATCGAGTAATAAAACCATAGGTAACTAACCAAATAACTAATACAAAAGTATGAATAACGCTCCCAAAACATACTTGATTTGAGCGTTATCAAATCCCCCCACACTTAAACTTTGCTTGCCCTTAAGAAAATCTAGAAAATAATTTCCTCAAATGAGATGCAATTTACCAAGCACAAGTACTCGATAAGTCCAAGTGTACACATCAAAGAAACATGCTAACTGTTTTTAATGGAGAACGGTACGGGTGTATGATTTGGTTTATAAAACCGAAGTATACAAACCACCATGTTGCTAGCTACCGCTTACCACTATCCTATATGAATTTCGAGATAAACGTATCATTGTGTCACGACTTAGCACATTGGCTAATCGATACCAATTTTCTTCGTCTTCCTTCATCTTCATAAGATTTAGCACATTGGCTTTATTCATTATTTTTTTCCAGATTCGATCAACCTCCGATCGGCACAGTAGCGAAGGATTATATGTCCTTAAACATGGAGCTAACAATTTTCTCAAAAATTCATAAGGATTTCCTACATATCTACCATCGATCCACGTAGCTAGCAACTAACCTGTAGGCTTCGGTTATTTAGGTAGAGCTAAACTATGTGTAATATTTTTCTTTTAAAAGCAAAGGACGGTATAACTGACAAATGGGACCATGAAAAATGTTGGACTAACCGAGATGGTTAGCTCAAGGCATTAAGGCGTATCTTGAAAACAAACTGATGTTATTCTGATTGGTTTCTTATCATGTGTATACACTTATTACTGGGACACATCTTGTTTTAATTTATGAAAACAACTAGATTACCAGGGCAAACAATTTTTAAGTTAGCTCAAAAATTTAAAAACAACCTCGTT
This sequence comes from Tanacetum coccineum, assembly GCA_026074375.1. Lineage (NCBI taxonomy): Eukaryota > Viridiplantae > Streptophyta > Magnoliopsida > Asterales > Asteraceae > Tanacetum > Tanacetum coccineum. Next base: position 60,336 of record BQNB010008530.1, on the reverse strand, counting down.
TTCCCTATTCTCCCCCCCCCACACTTACATTTAGCATTGCCCTCAATGCGGCAAAATGGGCAAAAACTAAAATAGGGAAATAAGAGAAAAACCAGGTGTCCATGCGGTAGTACTTGAGCTGCCAAGTGCGTCATTTCCTGCAAGAATCTGAAATACAAAAGAAATGCAAACAAACATATATATTTTTTTGGATGTCGCACCCCCACACTTAACTTTTATTGCGGGTGCGGACGTTTTTTTAGAAACTAATTATCTTAAATACACGGGTTGCCTCCCGAGAAGCGCTTGATTTTTGAGTGAGTCGTCAGCCGGACTCGGGTGCTTCTTTCATTTCTTTTCAAGCGATGAACCTTCGCTTGGGACATACAAAATATTCTCGATCACTATTCCTTTCCCAGTTTCGTCTAAATCATACAGCTTAGCTTCGTTACAGGTGTTTTCCACTACACTGTAAATGTATGGTTTTTCTGATGCCCATGGCATGGTCTCACGGTAGTTGGCTGGAAACGGTGCCATGAATGGAATAGCTTTCATTCTTCCTTCCTCACACATGAGGTGAATCTCTTCTATGGTAAGTTCATTTAACTGCTCCTCATCGTGGTAGAGTTTAACACGGTGTCCGTTAACAATGAAGCTTCCTCCATGTTTGTCATACAATTCAACATATCCGGATGGATAACCATGTTTGACTATGAACGGTCCATACCACTTTGATCTAAGCTTTGGAGCTTTGAATTTGTATTTAGAGTTGTACAGGAGAACTTTGTCTCCGGCCTTAAATTCTTTTCTAACTCTAAGTTTCTTATCATGATAGGCTTTGGTTCGGGCTTTGTAGAGTTTGGAGTTCTCATATGCTTGAAGTCTCAATTCATCGAGCTCATGCAACTGTAGAAATCATTTTTCTCCTGCAACCTTAAGATCAGGATTGCAGCTTCGCAGGGCCCAGTAAGCACGATGTTCGATTTCAAACGGCAAATGGCACGTTTTTTAAAAAACAAGAAAGGTAGTTGTCGCATATATCCCAATTTTTCAAATGAAACGCGAGTTAAAACATTTCCCCTAACCACCTATAACTAATTTTCCCGCCAAAACCCGAAACAAACCCAACTTCCTAAACCACCTTTCCCGTTTCTCCCTACTCAAACCCACCTCGTATTTACAGTCCTCCACGTCATTTTTATGACGTTGGCGCATTATTGTGCGAACACTCAATACATCATCAAGGCTTAAATTCTATGAAAAAAGATCAACGGCATGTGAGGATGCAGGTTGCTCATCTACTTTTTCATTTTCTTCCTATAAATAGAAGCTTAACATTCAGAGTTAGTTAGTTAGTTAGAGTTAGTTAAATTTCCTTTGTAATTTTCTTTTCGTGTACTGTTCATCGTTGCAATTAAGCTTTTTAAATCTTTCAAGTCAATTGTATTTCTTGTTTTGTAGCTTGTACTCTTCTTTCTTAAGCAATAAAGCTAGTTCAGTTGAGTTTGTGTTCAAGTTTTCAAGTAATAAGCTGTTTTTAGCTAATAAGCTTGTAATAAGCTAAATTTAGCTTATTCTATTTTCTTTTGTTCTAAAATTGTTCTAATATTGATAAAAGCTTTTTAAATACTGAGTTTGTCTATTATTGTTCAAGAATGGTCATTTGAATTCAGTTTGGATCAATATTGGGAGCAATGAAGAGTAATAAGCTCATTTCAGCTTATTGAGCTTAAGCTCAGGTTTTAGAGGCTAAGGTAGCCATTAGGATTTTGTTTTGAGGTCACTCACTCAGAAAGAGTGACCTAGAGTTCAGAGACTACATAAATCAAGGTTTCATTGTTTAAATTTCATCTCAGCTTAATTTCAGCTTAAAATCATTTGCTAATTGCTATTCAATCTTGTTCATTCCTTTTCAAACATGTTTGTTTAGGCTTATTTTCTAGCTGTCTTAAGTTTTCATTAGTTAAAACTTGTTTAATCTCAATTTTACCTTTAATTCTGTCATTTAGAAGAAAAAGCTAGCTGATAAACTAGCTTATTTCTCTTAATAAGCTTTAGTTTTTAGAACTTAAAAAGCTTAATTAGGTGAGTTTAAGATTGAGTAGCTATAAGGTTTTAGCATTTTTAGTTTTAAAATAGATTTTAGATAAAATTTAGTTTGGACAGAATTGGTTAAGTAGTGTTTGGGTTAAGGTGTATTTGACCTTAAAAGTCAACAAGAGAGTGTCAAAGCATTTTACATAGTTTAGATTTTAAGAGTTTTCAAGTTTTAAATAGGTTTTAAAAGCTAGTTTGTAGAATTTCCAAGTTTAGAGCTTAAGAAGATGTTGCTAGCACCAGGGCAGTTTTAAGTACAAGGTAGATTTAGATTTAAGAGTTTAACAAGCATTTTAGAGTCAATGTTGGTTAGTGTACACTTAGATACAATTAGTTAGTTGGTTTATAAGTTTTTACCTTAGAATTTAACCTGCACTTAGGCATTTACCAAGTATATCAGCAACAACAGTATTAACTTAGTTAATACTGTTGTTGCTCATCACTTTTCTAGCTGTCTTTTATCTTTTGTAATTAGGAGTTATACCTTAGATTTAAGCATTTTAGTAAGAACTCCATTAGCTTAATATAGATTATCTTTTGAGTTTCATTTTTAAGCTTTAGGTTAGCTTTTAGGTTCTTGCAAAAATAGTATAATTAGCAGCCTGAGATTTCTTGCTTAATTCTTTTTGATTTCTAAGTTCTAGTTGTTTTCATCAAAATCCTTTTATCTAGGTTTGTTCAAAGTTTATAGTATAGCTTATTTTCAAAGTTTAAGTTTCTAGGATTTAGTAATAAGCTAGTTAGCTTATTAAGATTTGCTTAATTTCAGTCAATAGCCTGAACCTTTAGCTTTTTAAGATCAAATTTCTAGTTAATCATGTTTCCTTTTAGTTAATTTCTTTTTAGGAAACCCTAGTATACATCACAAGCTTCATTTAGTTTCTTTTGGTTTTAATTTTCATTGAATAATAAGCTAGATATAAGCCATAGTTTAGAAAAGTAGAAATTTCAAAGAAAATCCTTAGTTTTAGCTACCTCTTACCACTATCCTATATGAATTTCGAGATAAACGTATCACTGTGTCACGACTTAGCACATTGGCTAATCGACACTAATTTTTCTTCATCTTTCTTCATCTTCATAAGATTTAGCACATTGGCTTTATTCATCAATTTCTCTTTTTTTCATATTCGATCAACCTCCGATCGGCATACTAGCAAAGGATTATATGTCCTTAAACATGGAGCTAGCAACTCTCTCAAAAATTCATAAGGATTTCCTACATATCTACCATCGATCCACGTAGCTAGCAACTAACCTGTAGGCTTCGGTTATTTAGGTAGAGCTAAACTATGTGTAATACATTTTTTTCTTTTAAAAGCAAAGGATGGTATAACTGACAAATGGGACCATGAAAAATATTGGACTAACCGAGATGGTTAGCTCAAGGCATTAAAGCGTATCTTGAAAACAAACTGATGTTATTCTGATCGGTTTCTTATCATGTGTATACACTTCTTATTGGGACACATCTTGATTTAATTTATGAAAACAACTAGATTACCAGGGCAAACAATTTTTAAGTTAGCTCAAAAATTTAAAAACAACATCATTTTCCCTATTTTTCACCCACACTTACATTTAGCATTGCCCTCAATGCGACAAAACTGAAATAGGCAAATAAGAGAAAAACCAGGTGTCCATGCATTGCGGTAGTACTTGAGCTGCCAAGTGCGTTATTTCCTGCAAGAATCTAAAATACAAAAGAAATGCAAACAAACATATATATTTTTGAATGTCGCACCCCCACACTTAACTATTATTGTGGGTGCGGACATTTTTTTAAAACTAATTAACTAAAATACACGGGTTGCCTCTCGAGAAGCGCTTGATTTTTGAGTGAGTCGTCAGCCGGACTCGGGTGCTTCTTTCATTTCTTTTCAAGTGATGACCCTTCGCTTGGGACATACAAAACATTCTCGATCACTATTCCTTTTCCAGTTTCGTCTAAATCATACAACTTAGCTTCGTTACAGGTGTTTTCCACTACACTGTAGATGTACGGTTTTTCAGATGCCCATGGCATGGTCTCACGGTAGTTGGCTGGAAACGGTGCCATGAATGGAATAGCTTTCATTCTTCCGTCCTCACTCATGAGGTGAATCTCTTCTATGGTAAGTTCATTTAACTGCTCCTCATCGTGGTAGAGTTTAACACGGTGTCCATTAACAATGAAGCTTCCTCCATGTTTGTCATACAATTCAACATATCCGGATGGATAACCATGTTTGACTATGAACGGTCCATACCACTTTGATCTAAGCTTTGGGGCTTTGAATTTGTATTTAGAGTTGTACAGGAGAACTTTGTCTCCGGCCTTAAATTCTTTTCTAACTCTAAGTTTCTTATCATGATAGGCTTTGGTTCGGGCTTTGTAGAGTTTGGAGTTCTCATATGCTTGAAGTCTCAATTCATCGAGCTCATGCAACTGTAGAAATCGTTTTTGTCTTGTAATCTTAAGATCAGGATTGCAGCTTCGCAGGGCCCAGTAAGCATGATGTTCGATTTCAAATGGCAAATGGCACGTTTTTTCATAGAGAAGTCGGTATGGAGTGGTACCGATTTGAGTTTTGTAGGATGTATGAAATGCCCATAGAGCGTCATCTAATTTTCTCGACCAAACAGACGGATTGTCCTTAACTGTCTTTTCGAGGATTCTTTTTAAGGCTCTGTTGGTGTTTTCAACCTGACCACTGGTTTGTGGATGATAAGCTGTGGCTATACGATGATGTACTCCATACTTTTTCAAGATTTTCTCCATTTGACGATTACAAAAGTGAGTTCCTCTGTCGCTAATTAGAGCTTTCAGAATTCCAAAACAAGAGAAAAGCTTTTTTTAAGAAATTGACTACAACTCGTGCATCGTTAGTGGGTAAAGCTTCGGCTTCTGCCAATTTTGACACATAGTCAATTGCGACAAGAATGTATTCGAACTTATGGGATTTCAGAAAAGGTCCCATGAAATCAATTCCCCATATGCCAAAAATTTCACTAACTTGGATGTTGTTCAAAGGCATCTCGTCTCTTCGTGAAATGCTACCAGAATGTTGGCAGGCATCACAGTTTTGTACCAGAGTCTGTGCTTCTTTGAATATGGTTGGCCAATAGAATCCAGCATCAAAAACTTTCTTTGCGGTAATCGATGGTCCATAATGTCCCCTAGTGGGTCCATGATGACATTCATCTAGAATTTTTTGAGTTTTTGAACTGTGAACACATCTTCTGATCATGCCATCGGGGCATAATTTAAATAGATACGGTTCATCCTAGAAATAGTGCTTAAGTTCTGAAAAGAACTTACAACACTGAGCGTAGGTTAATCCTTTTCTTAGAATTCCTCCAACTAGGTAGTTGGCAAAGTCGGCAAACCACGGGCTCTCTTCCTCGTCGGTTTTGATACTCATGAGAAACTCATCAGGGAACTCGTCATTTATTTCCTCGTCCTTGAGTTCTTTGAGATTGGGTTTCTCAAGTCGCGATAAGTGATCTGCTGCGACGTTTTCTGCTCCCTTTTTATTTTTGATTTCAATATCGAATTCTTAAAGCAGTAAAATCTAGCGTATAATACGTGGTTTGACATCTTGTTTCGAAAACAGATATTTTATTGCAACGTGATCCGTGAACATAACTGTTTTTGAAAGAACAAGGTATGATCGAAACTTGTCGAATGCAAAAACTACATCAATTAACTCTTTTTTGGTCATCGTATAGTTTTGTTGTGCGCTATTCATAGTTTTGCTAGCAAAGTGGATGGGTCAAAAATGTTTTTCTTCGCGTTGGCCTAACACGGCTCCTATGGCAACATCTCTTGCATCGCACATAAGTTCAAACGGTAGTGACCAATTAGGTGAAACCATAATAGGTGCGTTCGTTAACTTTTCTTTGAGAGTTTCGAATGCCTTGTTGCACTCTTCATCAAAGTTAAAGACTGAGTCTTTTTCGAGAAGTTTCGTCATGGGTCGGGAAATTTTGGAAAAATCTTTTATGAATCGGCGGTAAAATTCGGCATGTCCTAAGAAACTTCTAACGGATTTGACATTAGTGGGTGGTGGTAACTTAGCTATCACGTCGATTTTGCTTTATCGACCTCCAGTCCTTTACGGGAACTTTGTGTCCCAGCACAATTCCTTCGGTCACCATGAAGCGACACTTTTCCTAGTTTAGAACTAGGTGTGCTTGTTTACATTGAATTAGCATCTACTCTAGATTATTTAAGCACGAATCGAATGAATCTCCAAATACTGAGAAATCATCCATAAAGACTTCCATGGAGGTTTCGAGCATATCCTAAAAAATTACAATCATGCACCTTTGAAAAGTTGCTGGTGCGTTGCAAAGACCAAAACGCATATGCTTGTAGGCATAGGTTCCATAAGGGCAAGTGAAAGTGGTCTTTTCCTGATCGGCTGGTTCGATAGGAATTTGAAAATACCCGGAAAATCCATCGAGAAAATAAAAGAACTTGTTCCCGGCTAATCTTTCCAGCATTTGATCCATAAAGGGTAAAGTAAAATGATCCTTTCGGGTGGCTTCGTTCAACTTATGGTAGTCGATACAAATACGCCATCATGTTACTGTTTGTGTTGGGACGAGTTCGTTGTCTTCATTTGTCACAACGGTCATTCCTCCTTTTTTGGGCACGCAATGCACCGGACTTACCCAGGGACTATCTTCGATGGCATAGATGATACCTTCATCTAGAAGTTTGATAATCTCCTTTTTAATGACTTTTTTCATGTTTGGGTTAAGTCGGCGTTGTCTCTGAATGACTGGTTTGACATCGTCCTCAAAATTGATTTTGTGTTTGCAAAAGGAAGGGCTAATCACTGGAATATCGGATGTTTTCCAAGCGAATGCTTCTTTATGGTTCTTGAGAATTAAAACAAGTCGTTCCTTTTCATTCTGTTCGAGTAAAGCTGATATGACTACTGGGAGAAGAGAATTTTCCTCCAGAAAGTCATATTCCAGATGTTTTGGAAGAGGTTTCAACTCAAGATCGGTTGGTGGATCTTGGATAGATGTCCTGATTCTTAGTTCATCTTTTGGTGGTAACTCCTCAAAATTGTCTTTGACTTCATCCTCTTGAACATTCCCTGACATGAATTCATCGAATTCTTTATCGAGTGGTGTTTCGCTTATCTTTTTTGATGTATTTAGGAATGGTTTAGAATCGTCGAGCAGAGCATCGAGTTCATCCTCAGTTATTTCATCAATAACATCCATGCGGAAGCATGTGTCGTCATTCACGTGAGAATGTTGCATAGCCTTATCGATGTAAAAGGTGGCTCTATCTTCTCCAATTCCTAAATTGAGTTCTTTGTTCTTAACTCTTATGATGCATCGGTGGTATGCAAGAAAGGTCTTCCTAAAATTAGAGGGACTCTATCATCTTCCTCCATTTGCAAAATAACAAAATCTACAGGGAACACGAATTTTCCAACTTGAACGATCATATTCTCAGCAACTCCCATAGGATACTGGTAAGTATGATTTGCTAGGCGAATACTCATCCTTGTGGGTTTCAGAGTTGTTCTAGAAAGTGCAGCGTATAGTGAATACGACATTAGATTAATACTTGTGCCAAGATCAGCCAAGGCGAGATATTCAATTGAGTTTTCAAGTTTGCAAGGGATTAGAAAACTTACGGGGTCTCCAAGCTTTGGTGGGATCTTGTTTTGAAGAATCGCTGAGCATTCCTCAGTTAAGAAGGCAGCAGAGATTTGCTCCATCTTACTTTTGTTGCTTACAAGATCTTTCAAAAACTTGCCATAATTAGGCATGCCTGCCAGGACGTCAACGAGGGGTACATTGATCCTGAATTTTTTGATCATTTCTAAAAACTTGGCATATCGTGCCTCTATTTTGTAACACCCCCTTATTTGACATATAGCAGCGAAAGCTAATTTGGGGTATTACTTCATGAATCAACAGTCATAATCATAGAAAACGACTCAAAAGAGACGTTTTGGAAAATTTAGTTATCATTCAATATTATATCAGAGTTTTACAAACAGGAGGTCCCAAAATACATATGAAAACATAAAGTTTGAATGATAACAAGTTTGGACGTCCTCAAGTCTAATGCCACTCTGTGACATAGATTGCTCAATTGCCTGAGATAAACATGCTAAAAGGATCAACACAACGGGTGAGTAAAATTCACAGTGTTTCAAAATGTGATAGTTGAATACAAGTCAATAATAGTAATAATTGCTACGAATACAATTATCATGGAAAATAGTATTATTGCCCTAATCTCATGCAACCAAACATTAACATCCAAAGTTAATTTAACGACTTGAAAGGACAACTATCCCTTAAGGAAAGGTAACTCGCCAAAGTTATCCTTTGTTCTCAAATATAGTGCGTTTGGTTACCCCATGTACGGGTACACCAACGGGAGTCGTCGTCCCTAATAGATCTATCCATAATATTCACGTTCACTCGCAAGTGACTAATGGTTCATGATTAAGAAATATTGGCAGTGAAGGCAAACTTAGGCAATAATATATCAGGATAGCATATAGTTGGAAAAATACTTGTATTCATGGTTATAGCATATATCTCCCTACAGGATTTAGAAAACATGTAAATGTGGGACTATGAACTCACCTTATCAAGGTAGTTGATTGATTTGAAATTTAATTCAAATGAGAGTAAACAGTCTCGTCACGCAACCTGGGGTAATATGTCAAGTCTTAGTTTGATTGTTGATATTACAAACTTTATTTCATAAAGTTTAACGGTTTTTGGTTTGATAACTTGTGAAAATATCGTATCACTGTTCGGGCTATCATAATCCAGAGGTCATGTAGTAAACGTTTGAGGAGCTAGGACACTTTAAATCGTAAATCCAGCAACTCGTCAAAACGTCTACCCAAATGAAATCCCCTCACATGAAACTCCCTAGTAACGTGATACGTTATAGATTAAATGATAAGGTTTTATCTTTTTAAGTTTCTTCAAAAGCTAGCGGATGATAAATTATGTTAAATATATAACATAATTGATTTTATAGTGTTTCGATCGACGAATGATAACGACAAATGTGTCGGGTTTTAATAAAATCGAGTCTTATAATATTTAAATATATTTTTATAATTAATATAAAAATATTACATTTTATACCCTTAAGAATATGAAAATGACAATATATACCCTTGATATATATATATATATATATATATATATATATATATATATATATATATATATATATATATATTTACAAAATTAACCCTTTAATTATATTTTTAAAACATTAAACCTTTAACTTTCAAGTATGACAAAACAACCCCTGAAGTTTAACTTTAGGATAATTACATTTTCAGCCCCTCTAGTTATATGTTTCACGGAGAATTTACGAAATATAACCCATTTGCATGAAACCATTTTGCGAATTAATCAACAAACCATAAATTGATCTTTTTGATTAGAAATCAAATTTGTAGGTTATAGCTTATTACAAGAAAGCTAAAATAAGTAACTTTTATGAGCTTATAGCTTATGAAAAGAGCTTGTGAGCTTAAAAATCCAAAATGGGTTCGTTTGGTTTAAAATGATTAACCCGATGGGTTTAAGGCTTTAAGATTAGTTTTCAAGCTTATAGAAATGATAAATGAGCTTATTGAAATAGCTTATTATAACAGCTTATGTCTAATAGCTTGTTAGATATCACAAAAAGAGCTTTTAGGGTGTTTAAGAGTGCGTTTGGTTAGAAACCAAATGAGATAAGCTTTAGCTTAAGGGCTGATTTCAAGATCATAAGGATTTATAGAGCTTGATAAATACTCTAAAACATACAAGAGTTTATAGAACAAGGTGAAGACTTACAAAAGCTGAATGGGTCCCGAATTGATGAAATGGTCAAACCACTTTTATAAGTATGAATCAAAGCTTTCTTTCTTCTTAATTCTTGGCTTCTACTTAGCTTAAACCTTCTTTCTCACTTCTATGGCATGCCTAAATAAAATAATTAAGGTATAGGAAGTTTTGATGGTGAATTGAAAGTGTAGGTATGTATGCGTGTATATATAGTGTAAAGAAAAGAGTATTACCCAAGTTTACTTAGAGTGGTGACCAAGTTAAGTGGAGTGGTGGACAAGGTGCTGTAGAGTAGTGACCAAGTAATAGCTAGGGTGCAAGGAGGTAATTCAAGGAGCTAATGAGGTGCATGAGTGCTGGTTTTTTGGTTAGAACTAGTTATCTGAGTTTAGGGTTTTTGTCTAGGTTTAGTGTTAGAATAAGGTTTTGTTAGGGTTAGGGTTTATGGTTAAGATTATGGTTTATAACAATTTAGGGTTTAGTTTCTGATCGAAGTTGTGATATAAGTGTTGTAACTTGTGATAAAGTGTCGGTAAGAAATAAACATGATAGAGGAGAGAAAAGACCAAGTTTGAATAATGCCTGTTTTACTTGTACTTTGAGCTTTAAGGAATTTGGACATTGGTTTTGGAGGGAATTAAAATTTACAAGTTTTGCAATGTACACTTGTACTACATGCCTTGCAAGCATTAACATTCACTAATATGTAAACATTTCATATAATTAGGGTTTTGATATAAACGTTAACGTTTGAAATCCGTTTTGTAATAACGTTTTGAAAAGTACGATAACATATGGTAAAATAGAGTTTAAAACATATTGTTTGACATATTATAACATTTACTAGCTATAAACATTGATGAAATTGGCATAGGTAGGTTGCGTGAGCTCGTTTACTTAGGTTATGCAAGTTACGTTGCATAATAGGTGAAGTAAAGTAAAAATATTCCCGTGAAAATGGTTGTACTTAATTTAATAAGTAGATATTACATTGATGAAAATTGCATCTAATTTAATAGATGGATAATTACATTGATGAAAATTGTGGGTTGTTATAGTCTCCCAACCTTAAAAGAAATCTCGTCCCGAGATTTAGTTGGATGATGGAGTGATGTTTGAAAATAGATGTGGATACTTGGCACGAATTTGATCTTCGCGTTCCCACGTAAATTTTGGTCCTCTTTTAGAGTTCCATCTTACTTTGACTATAGGAATACGACTTTGTCTTAGTTGCTTGACTTTACAATCCATAATTTCCACTGGTTCTTCCATAAAATTGAGTGTGTCATCGAGCCGAAGCTCTTTCATTGGAATGACGAGGGATTCGTCAGATAAGCATTTCTTTAGATTAGAAACGTGGAAAGTACTGTGGATACTACTGAGTTCTTCAGGAAGCTCAAGTGTGTATGCCACTGGGCCGACCCTTTTAAGGATCTTAAATGGTCCAATGTACCTGGGGTTAAGCTTTCCTCATTTTCCGAATCGAATGACACCTTTTTGAGGTGACACTTTTAACATAACGTGATCTCCAACTTGGAACTCCAAAGGCTTTCGCCTTACATTAGCATAACTCCTTTGCCAGTCTCTTGCAGCTTGCAAGCATTGTCAGATTTGTAGTATCTTTTCGGTGGTTTCATGGATTATCTCTGGTCCCGTGAGTTGGACATCTCCAACTTTGGCCCAGCAGACAGGTGATTGACACTTTCAACCATAAAGTGCCTCGAATGGTGCTACCTTAATACTGGCATGGTAACTGTTATTGTAAGAAAATTCTACCAGTGGTAAATGTCTTTCCCATCCTTTTCCAAAATCTATAACACAAGCTCGAAGCATGTCTTCGAGTGTTTGGATGGTTCTTTCACTTTTTCCATTGGTTTCAAGATCATATGTCGTACTCATGTCTAATTGAGTACCCAAAGCATTCTGCATTGACTGCCAGAATCTGGATGTGAAATGACTGTCACGATCTGAGATGATGGATATCGGTACTTCATGTCGTGAGACTATCTCCTTTATATACAACCTTGTAAGGGTTTCCATACTATCTGTCTCTCTGGTAGGGATGAAATGTGTTGATTTGGTAAGGCGGTCTACAATGACCTAAATTGTGTCATGTTCGCTTGACGTTTTGGGTAGTTTTGTAACGAAGTCCATCGTTATTCTTTCCCATTTCCATGTAGGAATTTCTGGTTGTATCAGTAAGCCGGATGGCTTCTGACATTCTGCTTTAACTCTAGAGTATGTCAAACACTTGCCGACATATTCACCGATGATTGCCTTCATGTTAGGCCACCAATAGAGTTTCTTTAGATCCTGATACATCTTGTTAGAACCTGAGTGGATGGAATACTTTGATTTATGGGATTCATGCATGATTAAGTCCCTCAAATTACCAATGAGTGGTAACTAACTTCAATTTTTGATACATCGGGTTCCATCAGGACGTACTTCAAATGCTTTGTCCATTCCTCATAGATTCTCAGCTTTGATGTTCTCTTCCTTGATTGCCTCGGTTTGGGCTTCGAGGATTTATGATGGAAATTTTGGGTGAAGGGTCATAACTAATGCCCTGACTCAGAGTGGTTTGATTCGTTCTTTCCGGCTTAAGGCCTCTGCTACAACATTTGCCTTTCCAGGATGGTAGCGAATCTCACAATCGTTATCTGCGAGCAATTCTAACCAACGGCGTTGTCTCATGTTCAACTCTTTCTGATCAAGGATATGTTGAAGACTTTTATGATCAGTGAACACAGTACACTTTGTGTCATACAGATAGTGTCTCTAAATTTTAAGAGCGAACACTACTGCTCCTAATTCGAGGTCGTGTGTGGTATAGTTCTCTTCATGAGGCTTAAGTTGTCGGGATGCATATTGATTGCTAGTAAACCAACACACGTAAAAATAAAATATATAATATGATGGAAAATTACCAAATTTCCCTTGAGGACAAAGGTAAAAAGGAAAATCTTCACTACTCCACTAAACCCTTTTTTCATTAGTCTTTAGGACTACCCATGCAAACCCATAACACACCCTCAACGACCTTTCCTGCCAACTCCCTATACTTTCATTGCCACAAAGGACGATTCTAGCAATAACAAAGAACAAAATGAAGGGCCAATCTTGCCATTTATCAAAACATTTACCCTTCACCCTTTTATAACCCTTTTCCCGCTAATCCCAAAACCTTGTTCACTGTACATCCCTGTCACACTCACTCACTGCAACACGACATAAAACCTTCACACCCTAAATAACCTAAATCAACCACACATAACCCCACCACCACATGGCTTATGTACATTGTGGCAATCCTAAGCTTTCTTATTGGTCTAATACAATCAAAGGGTTGAGATCAATTGAGTGGGCTCCAAGGTGATTTGAGGGTCAAGATCAATGCTTCAAGCCTCTCACATAACTAACACAAAAAGCACAACAAGTTTAGAAGACACACATAATATAAGAAGAAAATGAAGACACATTCAAGACTTACAAGAAAACTCGGAGTAAGTGTAGTGTAAATTTTATGATTTCTTCATATTAACGTTTAAGTTTTGTAATCAACTTTGTGTTTAATGAAGTTTTTTTAATTTGTGCAAAAAAATTATCTTTTAATTCTTTAAAAACTGTTTTTGTGTTCTAGCTTATTTATTCTTTTAAATCTTGTTGAGACATGTTTAATTATGCTTATGTACCTTAGTTAGGATCTGGTATGCAAGAAAACTTAAGTATTAATAATTCGTCTTCATTATCAAAAAATGATAAAAATCTTTCTAAAGGGGTGTTTGGTTTAAAGTCAAAAAATGGGTCAAAAGTGTGTTCAAATGGTTTTTTGGGCCACTTTGCAATCTTTAGCATTTGTTTTGATAATTTAATCAGATTCAAAAATTTTATAAAGGTCAATGAGCTTATTTAAGTTTTGTCTAAAAAAATCCTCAAAGACTGATGGTTTAAATCTGTGGTTAACATAGCATATATGATTAATTATTTAAACAAGCTTAGATGTCTTGTTTTATTGATGCAATATGAGTCCAAACTCATATTTTAAGTCTTACAAGTTCTTTTGTATCTGTCAAATTTGGGTCAAGGTGTCTTATGTCTAAAACATTGGCCATTTTCATCCTTAAATATCAGATGCTTAATAGTGTTTTTAGAGCTTTAAATTTTGAGCATAAGCTCATTAGGGATTACACTCAATCTGTTTTGGCTTATTTTTTAGTTAGAAGCTTATTTTATAGCTTATTTCTAAGTCTGCCTTTTGCCATTTGTTTTTAAGAAAACCAAAAAAAAATATATCAACAAACTTTGTAAGTCTGCCTTATCCATAGCTTTATTCTTGGCCTACTCAAGTTTCAAAGTTTGTTTTCTTTGCTTATTTTTGTAGCACATAAGCCATTCTTTAAGCTCACATAGCTCATTAAGCCCAAAGCTTCCTCTAAGTGGCTTAAAATTAAGCCCCAAGTTTGTCCCTAGGCCTATTGGGGTATCCAGTTTTAGCCTATTGCTTATTTGACTATTTTTAATCTTAGACCGGGGTGTTTGTTTGCCCTTTGCCTAATCTATTAATTTTATATGCTTATTAGGACTTAGGTTATGATAGTATTAAGCTATATAGGTCTTTTGCTTAATTAGTCCTAGAATAAGCCCTCAAGTTTAGCCATTTAGCCCTTAGTTAAAATTGCAACATGTCCCTTTTGCAGCCCATTTGTAGCTTATTCTAGCTAAATAACTTTACTTCTTTTGGTTTCTATTAGCTTATTAGGAGTAGTGCATTAGAGAGTTTAGCTATTTTTTGTTTGCATTTGCTTATTTTGCCGACAATAGCCCAACAAGTACATATTTAGGCTAATAGTATAAAAATTGTGAAACTGCACATTTCTTATTAGGCTTAATTCCTGCTTATTTGTAGTTCTTAGAAAAAAGTGTTTTTAAAAAATTGCTTATTTCCATATGTGCTTTAAGATTCTAAAAGAAAATTTGAAAAAAAATGTTTTATAAAAAGGAGAGGCATAGGGGTCGAACCTGTGACCTCTCCCTTAGTTAGCCAAAGCCTCACACACAATACACTCAACCAAGTGCGCCCTCAGGTCTTTTCCGTTAAACCTTGGGCCAGTTTGGTATATAAGGCTTTTTAAGCCCTTAAGCCTATTTTGCTTATTTTCTTATATTAACTGCTTATTGGTTTGGCCTCTTTTCCAGGTTTATTTTTCTTGCATTCTTAACAGTCCAAACAACATATTTGTATTTTTTCTTAATTTTTAACAAATTAGTTTTTACTGTTTTTAATAATTTAATTTCATTAAAACTGTTTTTAAATCATAATAAAAAAATATATAATTCTTTTTTTTAAAATTTTCTTTTATCAAGTAGGTCCTAGGAAAAATAAAATTGCATCCATAGGGTTAATTTTGCAAAATTTTGTTTTTTAAAGAACGGGTTTAAAATCCCGTTCTCGTTTTCACGTTTTTAAGCTTAATTTACTTCCGTTTTTGGTCTAGTTTTCTTTGTTCTTACTTTTTAGTCATTTAGGATTAGAAATAGTATAAAAATAGTTTTTAGTCATTGAGGAAAGGTGTGTTACTTGTGGTGATCGTCATCATTACAATAATCGCCCTTTAACTAGGGGAGGTTACGAATTTCCAGTTTTTCATGATAACTTTCAATAATTTCAACAAACTGCCACCGTTGGCAATTTTATTCAAAGAAATTTTGATTATCGTCCTCCTAGTGTGGCTAACCAAATGAGACCACCTGGTTTTGCCCAACCAAATACCCAAAACAACCAAAATCGAAACAACCAAGGGTATAACCAAAACCAAGGGTACAACAACAATAGAAACATTCAAGTGACCAATAACCAAGGAAATAGAAACCAAGTTCACCAAGGAGCTAACCACAACACGGGCTTAACCTATCAAGCTCTGGCTTATCAAGCTCCCGTTCAACCAGCTCCGGTGACAAACACTCTTTTTGAAGCCTACACCAGAGCCAATGATGCCAATATCAACAATCTTAACATGAAGATTGATGATTTTACTAGAAGGCAAGCTGAATCTCATAAGAAAAATGATGAATTTCATGCAAAACAATCATAATAACAACGCTTCGGGTTCAGGTACTCTTCCAAGCAACACCATTGCTAACCCGAGGGGTGAATAGAAAGCTATCACCAAACAACCCCGTTCGGGTGAGTAGCTCTCATTAGTTCGACGGATTGGACTAACGAACGTATACCATGTCGGAGCATTGAAATGCTACATTAACCTCAAGCAATAGCTTGAACTTCTAAGGAATCAAAAGAGACATGCCTCTAATGAAACTACAAACAAAATAAACTTCTAAGAAACATCCCAATTCGACCTAAAGAACCTCCAAGCCACTATATCCGCATTACCAACCACAAATGAAACGAATGACGAGGAATTGAATGGGGAAACCACACAATTCTGAACCAATTGACTTCATTAAGTTCATTAAGTTCATTAAGTTGCAGCTTTCGGTGATCTCCCGCTGTTTTAAGATCGAAATTAGCATGTTTTAATGCCCAATATGCTCTATGCTCTAATTCGATAGGTAGATGACACGACTTTCCATACACGAGCTTGTAAGGGGTGTAACCAATTGGTGTCTTATAAGCGGTACGGAATACCCATAGAGCGTCATCAAGCCTATCGGACCACGAGGCACGGTTTTCTCCAACCGTCCTTTCTAAAATACGTTTTAACCCACGATTCGACACCTCGACTTGACCACTTGTTTGAGGGTGATAAGCGGTAGCAAGACGATAAGTGACCCCATACTTAGACATTACTTTAGCAAATTTATCATTACAGAAATAGGTCCCACGATCGCTTATAATAGCTCTCGGTGTACCGAATCGGGCAAAAAGAGATTTCAAAAACTTAACTACAACTCTAGCATCGTTAGTGGGGAGCGCCTTGGCTTCGACCCATTTGGATAGGTAATCAACGGCTACGAGTATGTATTTATTTCCTCTAGATGACGGAAATGGTCCCATGAAGTCTATGCCCCAAACATCAAATTTCACACACTTGGATGGAATTTTGTGGCATCTCATCACGCTGTGAAATTTTTCCCTGACGCTGGCATGAGTCACAGTTTTTGACTAACTCATGGGCATCTTTGTAGATTGTGGGCCAATAAAATCCTGAATATGTCCCCCGGTGGGTCCACTATGGCAAGCTGTGAGGATGTCGATAGCTTCTTGGCCCGAAACACATCGCCGGATCACTTGATCCGCACAGGTTTTGAATAGAAAAGGGTCGTCCCAAAAATAGTGTTTGACATCTTTGAAAAATTTGTTTTTCTGCTGAGTTGACATTCCTTTGACAATGAAATTCCCCGCGTGGTAATTTGCATAATCGGCAAACCACGGGGTACTTGGGTCACCACGAGAAGTCACCATATTAAGTGTCTCGAGAGGAAAATTTTCGTTTATTTCCTTTGGATCGAGAACATTTTCATACGGGTTTTCTAATCGGGAAAGATGATCGGCCGCGTAGTTCTCGGCTCCCTTCGTATCAATTACTTTAAAATCGAACTCTTGAAGAAGGAGAACCCAACGTAGCAATCTTGCCTTGGCATCTTTTTTAGCAAATAGGTACTTAAGGGCGGAATGGTCCGTATACACTATGCTTTTATTCATGATGAGGTATGACCGAATTTTGAGAAAGCGTACACCATAGCTAACATTTCCTTTTCCGTTGTTGTGTAGTTCGATTCCGCATCGGTCATTATTTTGCTTGCATAATGTATAGGCCTAAAGTGTCTCAATTCGTTGCCCTAGAACCGCACCTATGGCATAGTCGTTCGCATCGCACATAAGCTCAAAAGGCTGGTCCCAGTCGGGGCCAATCAGAATTAAAGCTTCGGTTAATTTCCTCTTTAAGGTCTAAAAAGCTTGAATGCATTCCTCAGAGAAAATGAAAGGAGTGTTTTTCTTAAGGAGATTAGTCATGGGTCGAGAAATTTTTGAAAAGTCCTTGATGAATCTACGGTAAAAACCTGCATGTCCGAGAAAACTCCTAATACCCTTGACGGTAGTTGGCTGAGGTAACTTAGCAATCACGTCTATTTTGGCTTTATCGACATCTATTCCTTTCTTTGAAATTTTATGTCCAAGTACGATGCCTTCTTTCACCATAAAATGGCTTTTTTCCTAATTTAGAGCCAAATTAGTGTCTTCACACCGTTTAAGCATCTTTTCTAAATTGGAAAGGCACGTTGAGAAAGAATTTCCGAAAACTGAAAAGTCATCCATGAAAACTTCCATCGTCTTTTCAATCATATCATGGAAGATAGCCATCATACACCTCTGGAACGTGCCTGGTGCATTGCATAAGCCAAAAGGCATGCGGCGGTAAGCAAACGTTCCGTATGGGCAGGTGAATGTGGTCTTTTCCTGATCTTTCGGATCGATTGGTATTTGAAAGTAACCCGAGAAACCATCGAGGAAACAATAGTATTCATTTCCTGCGAGTCTCTCAAGCATTTGATCCATAAACGGCAAAGGGAAGTGGTCTTTCCGGGTGGCTTCGTTCAACTTACAATAATCAATACAAACTCTCCATCCCGTTACAAGTCTAGTTGGTACTAATTCATTTTCATCATTGGTCACTACGGTTATCCCTCCTTTCTTTGGTACACAGTGCACTGGGCTTACCCAAGGACTATCCGAGATTGGGTAGATCAATCCAGTGTCAAGAAGTTTTTCAACCTCTTTCTTAATGACATCATGGATCTTTGGATTAACCCTTCTCTGATGTTGGACCACTGGTTCATAGTCCTCTTCCATTAGAATTTTATGAGAACAAAATTCCGGGTTAATACCCTTTATGTCGGAGAGTTTCCAAGCGATTGCTCGCTTTCGGGACTTTAGAACCTTTATGAGAGCGGTCTTTTCATCGACACTCAAATCTTTGGCAATTATGACTGGCAACTTGTTGTTGTCTTCCAAAAATGCATATTCGAGATGAGGCGGTAAGTCCTTAAGTTCGACCTCGGGAGGTTCATCAATTGAAGATTTGGCAGTTTTGGCTTCACACAGTTTAAGTTCCTTTCTGATTTCCGGCAAATAATTTCCTTGGTTCGGAGGTGGTGAAGGATCACTATTAAGGAGTGCTTCGAGAATAAGAATGTCCCCCTCTAGGTCATAATATGATTCATCAGCTTCCGGTGAAGTTGGATCGTTGGCTAGAGCAAGAAAAGCATCAGCTTCTTCTAGAAGTAGAAAATCACTATCCCCGAAAGGAGTGAGAGTCGGAGAAGAATTTGAAACTATCGGGTCATATCCGGGAGTGGGATTGCCACTTGCAATCACGTTGGAAAATCCTAGAACTTCCTAAGAATACTCCTCACAAGCTAATTCAACAATGTCGATTCGGTTCGGCGTCATATCATTATAATTAACCGAGTATCTCGAAGTTTGATCTAGTTGTATGTAATGGGCTCTTGTCTACTCGAAGGGTTTATATTTCACCTTCTATAACTCGTCTATCATAAAGCACGCATTGGTCTTAAGGATCACCTCAGAGGAATTAGAGGTACTCGAGGGTCTGGTTCAAAATCTACGACCACGAAGTCGGCTGGAAACTGGAATACACAACTTTAACGTTGACATCTTTAGCAATACTGATCGATCGTGAAATCGAACGGTCTGCTAGTTCTAGTGTCATGCACGTCGGAGTCAGGTTTGGAAGGTTGAGCTTTTTCCACACGGAAAATGGCATGAGATTTATGCTTGCACTAAGATCGGCCAAGGCTAAGCACTCATCCATTTCATGGGAAAATTTACATGGAATAAGGAATCTGTCGGGGTTACCAAGTTTTTCGGGCAACTTGTTAAGTATGACCGCCGAGCAATGTTCGTTCAAAGGGGTTCTAGCCATCTCACTAAGCTTTTCTTTATTTCTGATTAAGGCTTTAAGAGTTGAAGCAAATTTAGGCATTAGAGTCAAAGCATCCATGAAGCTAATTTCGAAACTCATATCTTTAAAGATTTCGTAGAATTTCTCTTTTTGTTCGTTAGCATTTTCACGGCTCTTTCATCATTTCGAATTGAAGGATAAGGATCGACTGGTTTCGGGTTACGGCATCGGAGCACTAACGGAGTAGCAACAATGGCTCGGAAACTGGATTTTAGTTTTCAACTGGGACAACCGGAGGTTGGACGTCTTCGGTGTTATTAGTAGGAAAAACCGTGTCCTTTGTCACCTCGGTTCTACGTTCTGTTACTCTAGGAGAAGAAGTAGGAATCGTAGGTCCTTGATACAGCCTACTCCGCTTGGGTAGTATTAACCTTTATAGTCTTCTTCGGCGTTTGTATAACGTGTGACTTGAAGAGAAACTGAATTCGTAAGTTGAAGCGGTATTAGGAATTTACGAACTTAGGAAAGCTTTTCCATTAAATTTGTTCATCTGGTATTGTAACCTTGGCCTTTGATTTTGGCATATTCCTTAATTTTGGGCATCGATTAGCCTTGACATATTTATCAAAATCGGTCTTGGAAACACCTTGAATTTGCGGTAGCTAGGAACTGATAAGGTTGTTTGAGCTTGGTAAACTGGTCGGTTGACTAGTCAGGGGTTGATACATTGGTCTTGATATGTTAATTTCCAGTTTTGATTGAAATTGGTTCATTCGATTTTGGTTTGTGAAATTATTTCCTTGATTTGATTGGAAACGGTTTTGATTGTTTTGATTGTTATGAATCGGAGGAAAACCAGTGAGGTCGGATTTAATTTTGATTTGCAAACAATCAGAGGTCTAGAATTGGTATTTCTTGATTTAAAAATTGTTGCAAGCAGCTTGTGAAACGTTAGACTCTTGAATGTTGTCTAGATAAACACTTGCCATTGGTGGTGGACAATTTATATAAGGAATGAGCACCTCCACAAGTTTCACAAATCTGACTCAACCGCTTTTTCGGGCACGGGAGCTTGAGCTTTTTGCTTCGTCGTATATGCATAGTCTTCATCATATTCTTAGTTCAGGAAACTGGGTTGTAAGAGCAGCTACATCGGTCGTGAAATTCCGGGGGTAGATGAATTCGATCTACTTTCGGCAACGGACTGCTTGTTTCGTGAATTACGAAACTTGGATTTACTTTCGATAAATTTTCAAGCATTCACGAGGCATATTATCAATAAAAGTTCCACCCGCAGCGGAATCAATGTATCTGATCATTAGCATTCACATGCATTGTAAAACGTATCTAGTTGATGTTATTCTGAAAATCGTGATGTGGCTGCTCGAAGAAGTCATAAATGATCCCAAGCCTCGTTTACAAATGAATTCGTCCAAATCTTTGTTGAAATTCTCGTGATTTCGTTTCGAAGATTTGTCGTTTTTGAGGAGAAAGATTGATTAATGAATTTTGAAACAGATCATCCCATGTCAAAATTGATCGGAGAGGATGGTTCTTTTTCTAGCCAATCCGTGGCTAAACCTTCAAGAGAAAATAGAAATGCATAAGCTTAATTGGACGTGCTTGGACGTCCAGGGAATCTCATCGTTTGAGGTGATCTTATTGAAAAACGGATGTGAGATGTGGATCCTCTTTATCATGTCTGAAATAAAGTTTGTTTTGTACAGATTGATCAAACCATGATTTAAACTCAAAATTTGCATGATTTTTAGGAATTACGATTTGCATCCTCGTAACCCTCGGTGGGTGCTTGGTAGCATCATTCCGCATATGTCCGGTTATTGGCCATCGGAACTAGGGGAGGATGATCAAAAGGTTCTTCTAAAATTAAATAGTTCTTAACTGTCCGGTGAGGCTTGTGTTGACGGTTTATGTTACGGTGTTGAGAACGAATTGTGCGCTTGCACAAAGTAGATAGGTAATATTAACTAAATGTTTTTTATTTTTTATTTTTTTTATTTTTTTATTTTTATTTTTTTATCAAACTATTTTTACGGATAACGAGGATAGACAAACTTAAACCAAATCAATCAAATTTACTTCGGTAACTGCTTAAAATTGTTACTTTTTCAAGGTGAGCCGTCTCTCGTAATGACACAAATGGCAAGTTTTTAAATCTTTGATTCGAGTTGGGAACTTACTAATGGATAATACCTCAATTGAATGTATTATTTGTTGGTGTTCTTTTACCAACTTTTGTTTTATTATTTTTTTTTTATTTGGACAATTTTGACTCTTTTTTTATGCATAATTATACTATAGAAAGGATAATATTTTTTACTTTTTATATTTTTTATTTTTTTTTATTTTTGATTTTTTAAACAAAAACAATTTATTCTCAAAACGAAAGGTGTCTTCAAATCTACGATAACCATATCTTCAACGATCTAAGAATCTTAATAATAGATTGACGTTTTGGAGCGGCGAAATTGTTGTAGTAACCAACACTCGTAAAATAAATATATAATACGATGGAAAATTTACCAAATTTACCCTTGAGGACAAAGGTAAAAAGAAAAAAGCTTAATAATATATATAATATGATACGTATATAATCGGGAAGTATGATTCCGGGTCGTTATCCCAAACGATTGTGAAATTGATATCCACGTTTGAGTTGGACAAGATTTGAATGGAAACAAAGATTTGATTTGATATCTACTTCTTTTACAAATTAAAATTTAAGCAAATTGATAAACAATTAAGCTAGAAAACAAATAACGGGAATTAAACTTTAACTAAAAACGCAAAACGGGAACCCTAAACGCAGTCAAAAACCTAAATTTTAAATTTAAAGCTAAATTAAAATTTTCTTTTTAGTATGACTCTTAATGACTAAAAAGTAAGTTAAAGATATCTAGAACAAAAACGGTAGTTTGAAATTGAGCTATAAAACACGAAAAATGAGACGGGAACGAATCCAGTTCTTTTAAAAATGAATTTTGCAAATTAACCCTACGAAAGCAAAACTAATTCTTTACATATAAACTTTATGATAAAAGAAATTTTTCTTAAAAAAATGATATATATTTTTTTGATTATTTTTTCTAATTTTTATGATTTTTTTAAAGTTTTTAAACAAATTAAATGTTTAAAAAATACTAACCTTTTTTATAAAATTCTAGAAAAAATACGAAATCGCTTGGAATAAGTAGGGCCTAGTAAAAATATGTTGTTTACACAGCTTATCGAATAAGCTGTGTAATAAGCTAAAAACAGCTTATAGGCAAAATGGGTAAAAGTGTATAAGTATTAATTGTGCCCAAAGTAATAACGAAAGACCCCAGGGGCGTTGTTTAGGTAGTGGGAGTGTGTTGTTGAGTGGTTATAAAACGGGGTTGGGGTGTTGAGGGTCGGGGGTTCGGAGTCTTGTCACCCTCGATTTCCACCTTCCCCCTTTTTTTAAAAAAAAAATATAGAGCAAGTTTTAGAAAGCTGATTAATAAGCAACTTTTTTTATAGCATCATGTTTTGTTGTGAAAAGCCCTAAATAAGCTGTTTAAAGCTTATAACTAACAGATTCACTTCAATTCTATGTGACTTTTTCAAAATATTAAGAAAACTATAAAGTAACAAAGCTTTATTAATGAAAACCAATATGCTATTAATTACTAAGACCTATGCTAATGTGTCTAACATATAGAAATAAGCACAAGAGTTCATAAGCCATAAAGCTCTTAAAATCTATATATGCTTCTTAAGAGGAAATTTAAACAAACAGCCCTAATGGCATCTTTGGGCTTGAATTCCTATAAGCTAGTGGGAAATTATGCTTAAACGCTTAAACAACTTCTTAAAGGTAAAGCTATAAAAATCTACTTATACAATAAGCATAACACAATTTGAAATATAATTAAGCAATTAAAAAGTTATAGGAAACAGCTATATGCTAAATGATCTTAGTACTTTTGGCTTAACTTAAAAAGAAACTAGAATAAGTGAAAGGACTTTAATAAGCTAAGAACTACTTTAAACTATCCTAATAAGCTAATTTAAGAACAAATTTAGCAAAATTTTAAGAAAATAAGCTAAAAAAACTAAAATAAGCACTTGACAAAACCTGAGACCAAAACATTCCCTACAGGGATCTTTGAGCTTATTTTTAGTTAAGCTCTTGGATCCTTGTGGGGAAATGGCTTATTGAAGCTTATTCTACAACTAATAAGCTACCTAAATCTACTTCTGAAAATGATTTTGAAACAAAATAGCTTAATGAAAAAGCACTATGAACACAAACTTAAGACTTAAATCATGCTGAGTTTACTTTGAAAATGAAAAGACAAAAGTTAATTTTGCAGCTTAAATCTAGATGACAAAATAAGGTAGAATTTAAAAACTAAATGCAAATTGTAACATTATAGTATTTATATGCTCTTCTTATGCTGAAAATTAAATCCTAACACCTATTTTAACCTACTGCAAATTAAGCTAGAAAATGACTTTTATCTTTTTAACACTGCTGATGCAGTTGACATGCATATAGACCAAATCTAAGACCCTATCAATGCAGACCTAAGATTTTACTTCTAACATTCTTTAAACACAAGTCTAAATGTAAGTTAAGCAAATGTAAAAGCTAGGATAGAACAAAGCTTATAATGCAAATAGAAATTGACATATTTGGACTTATGAAAAACGAAACTACGTCGAAATATAATTCTAACTTTAATCATAGCTTATAAACTTGCTTAGACTAACTTATGTGAGAGATTTGACCAAAATTAAAAAGCTTCCAAAGGCCAACTGCAGTTTTAACTTGAAGTTAAAACTGCTATGCCAAACACCCCTTTAAATAGACTCAAAACCATTTTAGCTTATGAAAATGAGACTAAGAGCTTAAATCCTAAATACCAGATAACCAATAGATTATAAGAACCTTAATAAGCATAAAACTATAAGCAAATAAGCTAGAAGCAATAAGCTATAAGCTAAGCTAATATTTTTTTGATTTTTATAGATTTTTAGGACAAGTTATGAAAAACTAAGATTTATGATATAAAAGCTAAAAACAGATATTCAAACATATTTAATAAGTACAAATAGACAGAATTAAGCACAAATAAGTTAGACTATAAGCATAATATAAGTATATGCAAAATTAAGCTTAGAGACTTGAATTTAAAAGGAAACTTACAGAGACCTTAGCTAAACAAAGGCAATAGTGCTCAAAAAGAGCTTTCAACAGCTCTAGCTTATCACAAGGATAAGCTAGTGAGGTCCAATAAGCTCTTCCATTGTAGCTTATATCCAAATAACTCTAATCATAGCAAAGGTTTTAAAAAACTGATTGCATGGTTTTTTTTTAAAACTTGATATGCATTGGTTTAGTATATTAAAGCTTATTAATAGCTCAATTTAAGGCTTAGAGACTCAAAGAGATTGTATGAGCTTATTAGGAGCTTTTGAAACAGTAACTGAAAAACATTTGAAAATGATAAGAGCTTATGATAGATTGAATAAAAGAACACTAGATTTCATTAACTTGGAAATTGATTACAATCTTTTAAAGGAATTGCTATAACAGAATTTGAAAATTAAAGCTAGAGTTTAAAAGCTAAAAAGTACATAAGCTAAATTTTTAAAAGCTAAAACTAAATATCTCGTATGTGTGAATGTGAGGGGTTATTTATAGCCCTTAGAGAAGCTTCTAGGTCCTGGAGTTTGTTAGATGCTACCATAAATCCCTGCCCTTGAATCTTGCTAATCATTAGATCTTTATCTTAAACTGTTGGATCACTTTGGTGAGCACACGGATTGCCAACGTGGCATTCCGTATGTTAGAGCCATTGTGCTTCTTTTTCAAGCCTTTTAGTGCAAAAATCTAGCCCTTTGTGTGTTTCTTGTCAGACCCGCGTGTCATTCCCTTTTGGGTTTCCACCAATGGGAGCGTTTGGAGATGTGTAACTCTGCCAAGGTGTACCTTATCACTTGAATTGCTAAGCCACGTAGCCAATTTGCATTTACCCTTTGATTGTGACGTTGGGTAAAAGGTTGAAGACGGGTGAACAGTAGTAACAATTTTTCCCACGTTTTACTTTTACAAAAGGGGTGGGAGTTTGACTATGCTTTGACCCGGGGTTATAATCGTTTAACTTTTGGGGTTATAAAGGGGTTTGGGCCACGGGGTGTGTTTGGGCTCGGACTTGGTGTTGTTATAAGGTTAACGGGTGTTAACTCTTATAATAAAAAGAGTTAACACCGTTAGGGTTTAAGGGACCATTTTTGCAATTTGGTTAACTTTGAGGGACTGATTTGGTATTTTTGGGTTTTGTCTTTTTGTGGTTGACCATCAGTCGACTTTGGTTGACCTTTGATAGCATTCTCCCGGCTCTTGTATTCTCTTTCCGTTCTCGTGTCCGTGTTTGTCCGGCTTTGATCGTTTTCTTGAGATTTTTGCAATATCCGTACCTACACAATCACAAAGACAAAACAAGCAATATTCAAGCATTTAAAGCACAATTTTGTATTTTTAAGGCCATTTTTGATATAAAACGGATATGTGTTTTCACACATATCACATATGCAATAACTTTTTCCCTTTGCATTAACACTGCTCCCTGGCCTTGATGGGATGCATCACAGTAAACGACAAAGTCATCGTTTCATTTTGGTAATGCTAAGATTAGAGCTTCACAAAGTTTCTGTTTTAGCAATTGGAAAGCTGACTCTTGGGGTCCTCCCCATATATACTTCTTGTTTTTATGGGTTAATTCAGTCAAAGACTTTGAATCTTTGAAAAATCTCCGATAGTAGTCAGCGAGTCCTAAGAATTAGCGTATTTATGTGGGTGTGGTAGGAGATGCCCAATTCTTAACCGCTTCAATCTTGGCGGCATCAACGTGAATTCCTTGACTATCAATCACATGCCCTAGAAATTGCACGATACTGATCCAGAAATCACATTTGGAGAACTTGGCATACAATTCCTCCTTTCTGAGTAATTCCAAGATTTTTCTCAAGTGATCTGCATGTTCTTCTTTGTTACAAGAGTAGATAAGAATATCATCAATGAACACTATCACAAATTTATCCAAGTATGGTTTACACACACGGTTCATGAGATCCATGAACACAGCAGGCGCGTTAGTTAAACCTAATGGCATTACATGGAATTCTAGGTGTTCCGTACTACCGCGTTATGAAAGCAGTCTGTGTAGGAATATCTTCATCCTGACTTCAGTTGGTGCTAATCCTGATCTTCCATGTCAATCTTTTGAGTAACACACTCGAACCTAAAGTTGGGTCGAATAGATCATCACCTGGTGGATAATAGGTATCTAGTCTTTATGGTGAGTTTATTCAGCTCCCAGTAATTAATACACATTCTGAAAGATCTGTCTTTCTTTTTAACAAATAAGACAGGAGCTCCCCAGGGCAAAGTACTCGGTCGGATAACACCTCAGTCTGCTAACTCTTGTAGTTGGTCAGATAGTTCCTGCATTTCTGAAGGAGTTAATCTGTAGGGTACTCGAGCTACTAGTGCCACTCTCGGAATTAAATCGATTTGGAATTCTACTTTGCGAACCGGAGGAAGGCCGGGTTGATCTTCAGGAAAGACTTACGGAAATTCTTTGACTACCGGTATATCTTCTAATCATTTTTCGTCTGACTTCTTCTCCATTACTTGGGCTACGAAAACTTGATATCCCATGGATATATATCTTTTGGTTTTTATACAGGATATGAGGCTTAGTCGGGTTTTACTTCAATCACCTCATACGATCAAAGTTTCACTGTTAAGTGGGATGTGGACGACTTTCTCGTCATAGATAATTCTAGCATGATACTTAGATAACCAATCCATACCAATGACGACGTCGAAACTACCAAGTTTAATCGGCATGAGATCAATTTCAAAAGGTTGGTTTAACAAGATCAGGGTGCAACCCTGGATAACGGTATTTGTGCCTACTAGATTTCCATCGGCCATTTCAATGTCGTAAGTTAAGTATCTAGTGTAATTGGTGAGATATTAAGCTTAGAAGCAAGAGATATGGATACAAAACTTTTATCGGCTCCTGAATCAAATAATACTCTAGCTAGATGTTGGTTTAGAAGGAACGTACCCGTGACTACGTTCGGGTCTTGGTGAGCGTTCTTGTCCCTCAGCAAGTATGTTCTTCCAAGGGCATTGTTGTTTGCTTTTGGGTATTGGTTTCTGTAATGCCCTTTCTCCCCACAGGCATGACAAGTTACTCATACTGGCTGTAGGTTGCTTCTAGTGGCTGGCCCTTTTGTTTATGGCAGTCCTGGTAAAATGGACCACCGTGTTGCAAGTTTGACACTATGTAGGATCGTAATTCCTTACTGATACAATGATTATAATGTCAAATATGCGGAATCTAGTTGGCAGTACTTAAGAAGAACACACAATAGTTTCTCAAACGATTTCTTTTATAAACTTTTTGATCTGCCTAAATTGCAGATCCCTAATACAATACTAATGATTCGTGTTTTTCGTTATATTCTAATACCTTCCTAGTGATCCTTTTATAACCATAAGGATAACTCTAGTAGGTGTACAGTCCTTGTATATTTAAAACTCTAATTCAATATAATCTTTAAAATAACTGTTAAAAGATAATTAACTAAAACATAACTGTTTTATGATAATCCTTTAAGTTCCTTTCTCCACGGACATGGAAGTACGTTGACTTTTCCTTACTAAAGTAGGCAGTAAGTACTTCATTCTTCGACTTATGCTGTACTTTGCACCTTTTCGCTTAGCAGTACTTTGACCTTTTGCGTAGCATTTCCAACAACACTTGACTAGTGCAAGGCATGTTGTGATGCAGGGTACATTTATTACCAGGGTAAAGCTCTCCAGGTATACCTACTATTTTAGTTTGGGGGGTTGTCACATAAGCCCTGAAGGTTTCTTGTCGTCTATTCCTGTGTTCGGTTGGTGATCATTGTTGCGTTGTTATTCTATAGTTGTGTTGTTGGTGTAGGTTCTTCTATCATCAACTTCATTTGTGTATTCATTGGTTCCATTGCGAAGAATTGTGCTTTGTTACTGATAAATTAACCGCTGGGTTATGGTAAATGGCTTCCTCTAAGTTATGAGGCTTTTTAAAGCCAAGTAACATTTCCTTCAATACTTCTGGGTAATCCCCGATGAAGACTTCCATAAGTTTCTCATAATTTGGCACCATAGTTGGGCATAAGACTGCCAATTCCTAGAATCTTCTAACATAAGTCTTGAGATCATGTCCTTTTACAGTTAGGTTGTAAAATTCATCTTCCATTTTCTTGACTTCAGTTCGGGGGCAATACTTCTTTATTAAGAGCGTTTTAAATTCAGACCAAGTGATCTTGTAGGCTTTCTCTATTCCAATAGGTTGGGCGAATGAATTCCACCAGGACAAATCTTCTTCAGTCAGAGTACCAGTAGAAAATTTTACTTTGCAGTCCTCGGTACAGTTACTACAGAGAAATACCAATTCAGTTTGTTCAAACCAGCAGATGAGGCCAGCAGCACCTTCCATACCTTTGAAATTTAAAGGTTGGCAACTCATAAACTCTTTGTAGCTACACTTTCTTGCTACAGGAGCTTCTCTTGGTCCGGTGTTGGTATTGTCAGTATTTGCCATGGAGCTGCTTGTTCTTTATAGAGTGCAGAATCTCTAATCAGCAACTAGTTTTCTGATGGCGGCCTGAGTCATGGCTGGTGTTGCAGATGTTGATGTCCTCTTGGGAGCCATTCTATCAACATTTACAAGACAACACAGAATAAGAATTCATATAATGATAGTCATATCACAAGTCATCGTATAAAAATCAAAAATTTCATACTTAGTGATATTGAATTTATTTGACATATCATTGTATGGATTCTCATTTTGATGCAAGTTTTAACAAGGAAATACACATCCTTTGAAATTACATTATAGGTTATAACAGAAGATTTTGGAAGCGACACACTAACAAGCATTTAACTCATTAGGTTTCTCGGGGACTGGTTCACTTCTCAGTGGTTGTGGTATGATACCGCGACCACTTAGATAACTCATTATGGATCATACCGTACATGAGTAATTGTAATACAGGACATAGGATAGACAACCACGATAAACAAAAATTGGTATCATAAACAGCGAATTATAATGGAATCACCACTTTATTAAGTCATAAACAACTTGTCTACATATTTTACATAGTCAAAATTTGACAAGTGTCATTATTTATGCCACACATCCAGTGGTTGGATTCTAATAAAAGCTGTAAATGATAAGGATCTAGTCTAGTAGTTTGGTAGTGGTAGTCCTCCCTAGAGCTTATGGATCTTGTCCAGAAGACTCTTCATATCTGATCGGTGGCGAACCTGGATATCCTCGATGATCATCTCCATAGTAGAAGTCCTGATGCGAGCAAGAACAATCTCGTCGTCATGCCTTATTTGCTCTTTCTAAAATCTAGAAAGTTGGGTATGGGCTTCTTGAAGTTCGGTTTATAGTTGGTCAAAATCTCGCTGTATGATTACTCGACCATTACCAAGACCTTCTATCTTATTTTCCATGTGTTCAAAGCGCTCAAGAGGGAGCTCATCTAAGTGATTCAGAATAGTCTCAATCTGTTCCTCATGACGCCCCAAACTCGTCTTATGAGAACTCTCTCCAATCTTAAATACCTGAAGTAGGGTATAGAAATCAGTAGAGGAGGGTGATAAGAAACGGGCTCATTTCTGAGGTGGTAAAATCTCTTCAGGAAGACAAAAATATTGGGGATCAAACATTGGTGATGGAGGCAAAACAGTTGGTGGAGCAATAGGAGCTCGTGGTGGTGTAATAGGTGATTCATTAATAGTAGCATTATATGCTTGCATAACCTTCATATACGGATCATCGTGGAAAGGTGAGATGGC
Source organism: Tanacetum coccineum (assembly GCA_026074375.1). Lineage (NCBI taxonomy): Eukaryota > Viridiplantae > Streptophyta > Magnoliopsida > Asterales > Asteraceae > Tanacetum > Tanacetum coccineum. Next base: position 29,625 of record BQNB010008530.1, on the reverse strand, counting down.
TAGTGAGGCCAAAAGATACTTAGATAAATCATCTGAAGGATCATGGTGGTGTTTAACGGTGGAGCTTGGGAAATAGTCCGGTGAAGCCGGAGTATAGTCAGGAGAGTATGTAGAGGAAAAAGCATCCTCAAAATCGTAATCAGATGGGACGATAATAGGGTGGGTGGATGTAGACATAACTGTGTAACAACCCAGTGGAAATAACATAAGTTATTTATATAATAGTCTAATAGTTATGTATCTTTACATACTATTCAGGAAATGCAGCAGCACAGAGGACTTTCTTGGATGGAAAAATGGTTATAGTTAGGTTTTATACCTTGTTCACTATAACCGTGGCTCTTGATTAACAATCTGTAAACACCTTTATTGATTATACGATGCGGAAGCTGTTTGGGTATTACTTCATGAGATAACAATCATAAACATAGAAAAACGACTCAAAGTGACGTTTTTGGACAATTTACGTTATCATTACAATATTAAATCAGAGTATTTACAAAATCAGGATGTCCCAAAATACATATGAAAACAATTAATAGTTTGAAATGATATCAAGTTTTGGACGTCCTTTCAGTCCCAATGCAATCCGTGTCCATAGGTTGCTCAATTACCTGAGATAAACATGATCAAAAGGGTCAACACAATGGTTGGAGTGAAATTCACAGTGTTTTGTTTTGAAATGTAATAGTTTGATTACAATGTCAATGATTGTAATTATTGCAACAAATACATTTATCATGGAATACAATAATTATTGCCCTAAGTCATGCAACCAAACATTAAATCCGAAAGTCAATTTAACGACTGGACAGAACAACTTGTTCCCGTGTACGGTACACGCAAAAGGAGTCGTCACCTTATTGATCTAATCCACCATAATCACGTTCACTCATAAAGTGACTAATGGTTCATGATTTAGAAATCATTGGTTAGTGAAGGCAAACTTAGGCATTAATATATCAGGATAGGCATACAGTTGGAATATTTCTTGTATGGCATGGTATAGCATGTATTCATTACCCGGATTTAGAAAACATGTAAAGGTGGGACTATGAACTCACCTTATCAAGGTGAGTAAACAGTCTCGTCACGCAACATGGGGTAATATGTCAAGTCTTAGTTTGATTGTTGATATTACAAACTTTAATTTCATAAAGTTTAACTGGTATTTTTGGTTTGATAACTGTGAAAATATCATTCCCTGTTCGGGCTATCTATAATTCAGTGGTCATGTAGTAACGTTTGAGGAGCTAGGGAACTTTAAACATCGTTAATTAGCAACTCGTCAAAAGTTGCTACACAAATCGAAAATCCCTCACAGGAACTCCCTAAGTAACGTGATACGTTATGATTAAATTGATAAGATTTTATCCATATTTTAAGTTTTTTCAAAAGCTAGTGGGTTGATAAATTATGTTATTATTTATACATATTTGTTTTTGTAGTGTTTCGATTGACGAATGATACGACAATGTGCGGGTTTTAATAAAATCGAGTTTTATAATATTTTAACATATAATTTTTATAATATTAAAAAATATTACATTTTATCCTTTGAGAATACACAATGACAATATTATACCCTTAATTTATATATATATCATATTATATATTTATATATATATATAGTATTTTACAAATTAACCTTTAATGATATTTTTAAACATTAAACCTTTAACTTTCAAGTATGACTAAACAACCCATGAAGTTTACTTTAGGTAATTAAATTTTCAGCACTCTATGTTATATGTTTCAAGAATTTTATATACCCCTTTTCATGAAACCCTTTGCGAATTAAGGTCCAAAAACATATTATTGATATTTTTGTTGATTTAGAAATCAATTTTGCAGGTTATAGCTTATTACTATAAGCTAAATTAAGTAACTTTTACAATCTTATAGCTTATGAAAAGAGCTTGTGAGCTTAAAATCCAAAACGGGTTCGTTTGGTTTAAAATGAATTAACCGATTTTTTAAAGGGTTTAAGGTTTTAAGATTAGTTTTCAAGTTTATAGAAATGATAAGTTAGCATATTAAATCATCTTATGGCTTTTAGCTTGATAAGTACACAAAATGAGCTTTTTAGGGTTTTAGGGTGCGTTTAGGGGCACGTTTGTTTAGGATTCCACACGTGGTTTCTTTGGTCAAAGGGCTTATACAAGTAACTTAAATATAGCTTATACACTATCTATAATGATACAAGAGCTTATGGAACAAGATATAAAGCTTACTAGTACTTGAAATGATGAAAATGGGTCGAATGGAGCAAAAACAACTCGAAAACTTAAAAGATGAATCAAGAGACTTCTTTCTTCTTGTTTCTTGGCTTCTACTTGTTGTATAATTTCTTCTTAATCTTCCTTGGACTTGTTTAGATCATGACTAGAGGTAATATGAAGCTTTGATGGTGAATTTGAATGTATGTGTATGTTTTGGCTTATATAGGGCTTGAAATGGAGTAGTGGCCAAGTTTACTTGGTGTGGTGGCCAAGGTAAGTGAAGTAGGGACCAAGTAATAGTATAGTGGTAACCAAGCAAGGCTATGGAGTAGCTATGCAAGGTGTATAGAGGTGGTGATGGTTTGAAAATTTCAGGAGGTGGCTAGGTGGTTTTCTTGGAGCTCAAGGTGACTAGTAGGTGATTCATGGAGGTGCTTGGGTGCTAGGGTGGTAACAAGGTGCGAAAGGTGGCTATAAATTAGGTGGATCATGGTGGAGTTAGGGTGATTGCTTGGTTTAACTTAGTTTAGAACTAGCTTAGGTGTTTCGGGTAGATTAGGGTTTTCGGGTTAGGATTTATGGTTTTGGACGAGCTAAGGTTTTAGGATTAGGGAGGAAATTGTTTAAATGTTGTGCTATAAGTGTTTGTAACTTGTGTTGAAAAGGTTGTACAAAATCTAGAAGCAAAATGGAGGGAAAATGAGCTTATTTGAATTTATGCAAAGTCGAATTGTACTTTGAGCTTTAAGGAGTTGTACATTAGTTTTGGAGGGAATTAATATTCAAAATTTATGCATTGTACACTTGTACACATGCCTTGCAAGCTTGAATATTCACTTTATATGTAAACATTTCATGTAATTATCGTTTTGATATAAACGTTAACGTTTGAAATCCGTTTTGTAATAACGTTTGAAAACTATGTTAAATAGATAGGTATGATAAAATAGAGTTTTTAAAAATATCTGCTTGCATATTAAACATTTTACTGGGCCTATAAACATTGATGAATTTGCAGTAGGTATCTTGCGTTGAGTGTTTACTTGGTTATGCAAGTTACGTTCGCATAATAGGTGAAGTAAATGTAAAATATTCACGTGAAAATGGTTGTAATAATTTAATAAGAGATATACAAGATGAAAATTGCATCTAATTTAATAGATGGATAATTACATTGATGAAAATTATGGGTTGTTATACATTTTTTTCTTTGTTCAAACGTTATGGATATGGAATTTTTGGCTTATAGGCTTTGAGTGGCGGTGTATCGGTCTGAGTTGGTTTCTTGGGTAGAGGTTCTACCTCTTTTTCGACTTCTTCTGCCTCGTCTTCACTATCGTCAAGGAAGACAACAGTTTTGGTGTTTGGGTTAGCTGGTGGTTTATAGGTCTTACCACTACGTGTGAATACGGCATTCACGTGCTCATTTCGAGTAGGCGGTGGTCGGTAAGGTTTTTTGTTTGATGTTGAAGATTTTGGATTGGTTTGGGTATTGCTAGGCAGTGTACCCGTGGGTCTTGAAGATTGGTGATTAGAAATCCTACCAAACTTTGTTTCAAGGTCTTGAATCGCAGCTTGATGATTCTTTTGTCCTTGTTTGACTTTCCTTTTGAGATTGTAGAACTGGTTTTTGACAAAATCATTTGTTGTCTTTTGTGCTATAATGAATTTTCTCATGGTTTTCTCAAATTCTGATTCGTCTGGTTTCTTTTTGGGTAAACGTGGAATTGGTGGGTTTTCCTCACCAGGGGTTGAGTTTTGGTTTTCATGACGATCGCGCCAATTGCTAGAATTTCGACCATAATAATTTCCTCGATTCCTCTCGAGTATCCTGCGACTGAACAATCTTGCTTTTCCTCCTTGGGTCCTCCTATAGGTTTATCATCGCAATCCGATGATGGATGGGGTCCTCCACATTTGTTGCATCCATCTCTCATTTCTTTCATGTCTCCTCTGATTTCTTTGAATTGTGAATCAATCCTCGTCGTTAAGGCTTCCATTTTTTCCAATAATGGTGAATGATCTTCACTTTTGGCGAAGGCAACGGTTTTACGAAGGGGTTGGGTTTTGTTCTCTTTTGACCAATCAAGCTTGAGAAGAACTCGATCCTCGAGCAACTGATGTACTTCATTTGGGGTTTTGTAGAGGAAGATTCCTCCGGCGTCTAGGATAGCTTGGGTTGGTTCGTCTAGTCCGTGGTAAAAATATTTGGATTATGTTCTCGTCTAAACCCTGTCCATTACAACTACGAAGTTAGATTTTCATGCGTAGCATAGAGATCGACTAGTGATTCGTGATGTTGTTGGGTGAAACCTTGAATTTCTCCTATGAGTCTGTCAAACATAGCGGGTGAAAAGAATCGGCTTACGAAAGCTTGTTTTATTTCTTCCCAAGTGGTTATCACACCGGGACGTAGTTCGTTGAACCAAATCTTGGCTTCTCCCGCTAGGGATGATGGAAAAAGTTTTAGTTTGATGGCATCCGCGTTGGTATTGCCATAACGGAACATTCCACATACTTTGATAAATTCGACGATATGCTTGTGCGGATCATCCCGTGAGCGTCCGTCGAATTGTCGATCTTTGATCATGGAAAAATGGTATCCTTTGACGATGAAGTTGTCTCTAAGGTCAACCGCGACAATAGCGGCCCCGAGAGTGGGTGCTACGGCCCGATTGTTTCCCCACATGGGTTGGTCGTCGGCCATTGGGAAGGGTAGGTCAAGAAATGGGTTATAGACTACTTCAGCTTCAAAACGATTCTCGAAAGGTGGATATTTGGTTTTTAGAACTCGGTCTTCAACGGGTATGAACTGGTTTCGCTTCTTCTTCTTTCTTAAGGTTTGGTGGATAAAACGTTCTGGTTCGGAATAAGGAGTAATTGGGTGTTGTCCAACAGAACGTATTGGCATTCAAGGGCAAAACTCAAATAAGATCAAACCCAAAAGGATTAGAAAGATTGGATAAAAGGTGGATTTTTGTCAGAAGCTGCTGCGTCGGGCGGCAGAGAGCTCATCGAGGGCTGTGTCGGGCATTCCAAGGGTTCTGTAAAAAAAATTAAATGTGGCACCTAGGGACAATGGAATCACGAGACCTAAATCATAAAACATGATAAATTCCTCGGCAGCGGCGCCAAAAACTTGACGTGTGCGATACGAGTCAGATTTAAATTTATAACTCGGTATACCAAATTCTCAAGCAACACATAAGAGCAAGTGAACTCATCTATAGTAGCAAGATATTAAATGGTAAGCCAGGATCGTTTACGGGGATTTGGGTGTTTCGATCTGATAAAGATTTCGATGATTAAATGTCCTAAGATGCGACGCAAGAAATAATGAAAGTCATTCGATAATAAATAAAGATGTACTTGGTTGGATTTAGATTGGGAAATCCAATTCGATATGAAGGTGGCCAAAGAATAACAAGTTGATTAAAATGAATTGGTGGGTTATTCCAATATATTATTTTCAATCTTTTGCCTTCGTCAGACTCCTGTGATTAAAACAAGCTTTAGGATGCAATCTATTCAAGACTAAGACAACCTCATGAGTTTGTTTCGCGGTTCCTTTCACAAATCATAGATCATCGATTATTATGTTCCTAGTCTTTATACCTTATCTCTTAAGAAATGGTTCAATACAAAAGGTAGCCGATCCGTAGACACAAAAAGGCGGACAATTGATTGAATTAACTATAACCCTTTCGTCCTATGTTATCTCAACAAAACAATTTGGTTGATAAAACTATGCAATTCTAGACATAAAGATACAAATGAATCTAAGACTTTAGCTTGAAATGTATTAACATGACACACTATCATAATCGAATTTTCATACCACAAACATCATCTAACCAAGCACAATAAGAGACTAGCCACCCATATTAAATAAAGACATGATTTTGACAAATTATGCACATTCATAATGTAATGATGAGTTCTTACAAAATTATTGTAAAAGCTTAAAGGATGTAAAATAGGAAATGGAAACTTGTGACCTTAGAGGATACTCTTCCTCCTTCTTGGCATGTTTCTGGAAGCTTCATCCTGACTTTCTGGACTTAGATGGCTTTGAGAGGAGTAGTGGCTATAAGTACTAGGATTTAGGGTTAGAGAATAGTGAGGTGTGTGTTAAAATGAGGCATAGGGGTCTCTTATTTATACTACAATTTTATGTCGGTTCCAGGGCCTAAAAGGGTGTACAAAGTCGGTTTAGAGGGTCTAGATCCTTCTTGGTTATTCTGGTTTCTTCTAGAGTGAAATAAAAAATGTTGGGGGGTGGGGGGGGGGGGTAACTCCAAGAGCCAGATGGCACGCCTTTCTGTCGGGGATGGCAGACTATCAGCAGGAGGTCTTGAGTGGTCACTAGGTGAGATTTACTTTGTTTGATCTTTCGTTTTAATGCTCTTGTTCGAAGTTGTTGCGTTGGCCATGGGTCTTCGTACTTTACCATATCTTCATTACAACTTGATCTCAGGTCTTGGAAGCTTGAGTAATTAGATTTCTTCTTCTTTGAGATGCTTCCGCTCTTGATCCTGACACGGGATTCTTCGTACTTGAGATAATCTCTGCATGTTCATCTCTCGTTTTCTTGTTTTCTTGTATTTGGCTGCAATTACACTAGAAAGCATATTTTTTGACATATCGAGCTATAAAACCATAGGTAAATGACAATATAACTAATTAAAAAAGTATGAAAACTTTTCCAAACATACTCTGATTTGAGCCGTTTCAGCCTCAATGTTCAAAAATATCAGGTTTTACCCCCACACTTAGGAACGAAAAAGGAAAATGCAAAAAAATTCCAAGTGTAAAAAGGGAAATAAAGTCAGATATATATATATATATATATATATGATCAGGATTAAGGATTCCCAGTATATAAACAAGAAGATGATCGGAGACCGCGTGATTGGAGGACTGAAAACAAGCACGAAGGTCTTCAAGATCAAAGGAAATCCTGCAAGCACAAACATATAACCACGAAACACAACAAGGATAGAGGCATACCCCCACACTTATTCATTATTAATACTAAACTAATATATTATTACTACTAAAAAAGATAAAAAGAGGAAGAGAACACGGGTTGCCTCTTGAGAAGCGCTTGTTTTTGTTTGAGTCTCTAGCTTGACTCTGGAGTTATTTCATTTTAGGTCCATCGTTTAATATATTACCCGATGTGAGGTGAGGATGGTAATAGCAATACATCACCTCCTTAGGTGAGTATGCAGCAGGACGGGGTGATGGCATATGATGAAAACCAGAAGAAGGGGTCTCCATCACCCTTGTCATTCCCCCCGACTGTGTCAGGGAGAAAAAAAGGATCAAATCTTTCCACCTCCCTTAAGGAAAATTCCTTAGAATTGGGTGGTGTGACTAGCAAAGTAGACTTATCAATAACTAGAGTCGACTCAGGGGGGGTTCAGACTACTAATGCCCTCAAACTCCTCATCAAAGAGTGGATTATCATAACATAAGGTATAATCATCATTAAAATCGAAGAGAGGGTTTGAGAAAGTCACATCATAAGATGTAGGTTTTGTATCATCACCTAAAGGTTCATCAAACATTCCTTTGGTTAAACTCGGATTTTTGAGTAAATGTCTAAAAAGTTGCTTAACCAAATGTCTAGGCACGCCAGCTACATCCTCGTTTTCCATAAAAAAAAGTCGACTACATATTCTCCTAGAGGCGAATTGATATCAAAATTTTCTTCCCTAACATCAGTGGTAGGCACAAGTGTAGTAGCAGGTATATCACACTCTAAATCATTATCAGATATCACCTCAGACTCCCTTGGGATTGGGACAAGATCATCAACACTAGACTTTATGAATTCGTCAGTTTCCCATGCGGGAATAGTGCTAATAACCTCGTCTCCCATTAAGAGGGTGTTTGCAGGTTCCATGGTAGCTAAGAATGGTATGGATGGTGTGTATGCAGGAGGTGTGACAGGAGCGGTATAGTGATCACTTAAACATTGCTCCTTGTCATAAGTCACCTCCGTGTAATCGTCACTCCCCTCAGGTTCTTTCACGTCAACAGGAGAATTGGCCTCTAGATTTCTAAGAATTTCCTCTAAAATACAGTTATTTTCCCTATATGAATGCATAAGACTATCAAAAACCAAATCCTGAGGGGGTGACTGGTCAATATGGTACTGTGAAGGTTGGTCAAAACAGAGAAAGTCATAATTGTTACCAGTCAAACTGTTGTTGCTGATACGAAGAATAAAATGGAGATTGGTTATAACCAAAACCTTGATTGTAACAGGGACCCTGATCATAGACGGGTGTGTTCCCTATTTGACAATCAAAACCCGGGTGAGGGCTTCCTCCACAATATTCACACGAGTATGTCTCAATCGGGTATTGCGGGGGTTGGTTAAAGAAATTAGGTGTTTCATTATAGGAATAAGGATTTTGGTCATAGACAAACCCGTTTCCCGTCCTTACAATTCTACACCCGAGACAATTTCTACCATTTCGGGGACCCTCACAACATGAGCAATGATATTGGCCAGATAATATTTGTCTTTCAATTTGGTTCAAAGCTCGGGAAAGTTTTGCCAGTTGCTCATTTAAAGCTTTCGAGTAAGACATAGCAGATAAAGAATTAAACGGATAAGAGGGTAAAGAAGATAAGAATTAAATGAAATAAGAGGATAAAGGAGAATATTTTTGAAACTTTTTATATGTATATATTAATAAAAATAAAAATAAAGTAGAAATGTAAAATATTTTTGGATTTCAATAAAGATAGAAAAATAGAAAATATTTTTTTATTTTTTTATTTTTTTATTTTTTTTATTTTAAGAAAATAATATGAAAATATTTTTATTTTTTTGGTATTTTAAAATATTTATATAGAGAATTAGAGGTACTCGAGGGTCTGGTTCAAAATCTACGACCACGAAGTCGGCTTGAAACTGGAATACACCAACTTTAACGTTGACATCTTTAGCAATACCGATCGGTCGTGAGATCGAACGGTCCACTAGTTCTAGTGTCATTGATTCGTCCCGAAAGACTAGTCGAGTAATATAATATAAGTAATCACGTCGGATAAAAATTACTTTAGGAAAAGTAATAGTCGATCCTCCGGATGTCGTGTCCCAACGAGAGATGAATTTGAAATTCACGAAAGCGTTTTGTTTGATGCTTGAATGCTTTTAATTTTGGTTTTGTTTTAAAACTAATTAAATTGAAAAACTAGATTAAACTAACAAACAAGCTAATAAGATGAAAGATATATAAAGAAAATTTTGCTTGTCAAGTAAAAGTGATTAGATTCTTAAGTGTGAAATTTTTTATCTTAATAATGAACTAATTTCTGTCTAATAAATCGATTTCTCAAAACGTTGGCTTAATATTGAAAACGACTTTTATCGAGAAATTAATTATCAATTTAATGTCTACTTAATCTTACGGTTTTTGCCCGTTCGACTAAATAAAACACTAAACTAAATAATTTTTACAAATTATTAATCACTAATCACTTATTTAATTCCACACTTAATTCACTAAACACCAATACTTAACAAGCATATATTAAACTATTCGCTAAACATGGTAACTAAGCTAACATTAAGCATAACAATAATAATGAACATATTAAACTAATGAAACTAATGAGAATGGAAATAAGAAAGAAAGGTAGAACCCGATAGAAGCGTCGATAACAAAATAACCACTCGATCTAATAAACTATCAAAATACTCAAGTTTAGAAACTTAATGCTTTTAAACTTGAAATATTAAGCTAGCTTATTAGACCCTTAAGCTCCACGCCTCATGAGTTGACCGGTACCGTTAAACAATAAGCCCAAAACTGTTAGCATGAACAGTTTATCATAGTGCATAAATTATGTCCTAAATCTCTAAGAATCTTATTGTCCGAATTTTAGTCTCAAGAATGGACAAACAATTCACAACTAATTAGAGCTTGAATACTGATTTGGGCCCATATATATTTAACACGACAAATATAACACAAACTTCTCTCAACAATTGATTTCTAAAATAGTTAGACAACATTGCTAATCAATATTTGCTACTTAATAAACTAAATCTGCAATCGTAAATAAGATTGAATAAGCTACTCGACTAATGTTTTAAATCGAAAAACACTATAAAATAAGCTAGTCTAAATAAGCTATGGAAGAAGCTTATTATAATATAAGCTTAAGAGATCGGATCCAAAAATAAGCTATAAGCATGAGCTTATTTGGAAATAAGCTAAAATGAAAGGAGATAAGAGATAAGAAAATAAGCATAAGAAATAAGCTAAAAATAACACCAACCTTTACCAAAAAGCATCTTCATTAAACTATAATAAGCCATTACAATAAGTTGGAAATAAGCTAAAAAGCTTTTACAATAATAAGCTAAAATAAGCTACCACTATTCTACTCCTACTTTTAAAACTATACTACTCTACTATGAGTGAAAATAAACTAAATCTAACCATCCCACTACTATGTGCGTGCTTTCCATTATATAGCAAAAGATGTGTGAGGTGTAGATTTGTCCTTTCAGTGAGGGGTAGATTTGTCCTTTCCATTATAAGTGTTGAAAATTTGGGCCTTTGATAAATATGGGTCGGTCCGACCCATATAAATGGTGTCGGGCCAGCCCAATAAGAATTGAAAGCACCGTCGGACTCGAATTTTCGTGCTCTTTCCAATGGCATGCTCGGAAAATATTAACGACTTCGTCTTGATCTCGAAAAATGCGTAAACGTCTTCAAATCTAAACCAAAAGTCACCATTTTTGCTTCGTTTTCAATCATTTTTACCTGCAAGACATAAAAATACCAAACAAACATATTTGCAAGATAATTAAGCATAATTTAGCATTTTTAGTCCGATTAATAGTGTTTTATGAGGTTATAAGGATGTGTGTTTTAGCACACATCAAACTCCCCCACACTAAACCATTGCTGGCCCCATGCGCAATGTTTATAAAACAAGCCCGAAAATAAATAATTTTATTCCCATTTAACTTATGATCCCTCACAATCAAACAAGAACATAAAAGGTCCATTAAAAGGTTCAAAAATCATTTATTTCGAAAGCGCCCCCGTTTTGACCACTTATTAAAATAAAAGAAAGAGATTAAGATAAATTTATCTAAAAGGCTTTAAAAACCGGAGTTCGTCATCCTCGACTTTCACAATCCCTAAACTAAGCTTAAAATGAAATCACAGTCAAATACAGGATTAGATGCTAACACTGCTTATAAATGCTAATTGTGAAAACGCAGCTACTTTTCGCTCCCTTATTCCTAATTCCTCTAAGGGTTTTATTCTTATTATTGGCGACAAATAAATTAAGACTTTATTCATATAAAGTAAACCCGGTTTAGACCACAATTAGTTTGAAATCCTTTCCTAAAGAGACGATATGGTGAGAATAAGGTCCACATTAAGGTTCTAATTTCACACGATTTAGGGGTTATCCTTTTTATTTCATCCGAAACAACTCAACTACGAGTCTAGAGACGGAGGCTTTATTTAGATAACCTCGGAGTTGAAATTTGGCTTTATTCTTAATATTTTTATAGCAACATTATTAAACCTCGGTCCTTTAAACAACTGCCACATCGGTATGCGAGCCGACCATGGTCCATGAGTCTTATTTCGACCTCGGTAATTTCCTCGACCTTTTTGAAGGCTACAACATCGGCAGCGAACCAACCAGATGCAGCAAACTTTTATCAGTCTCGGATTTATTATTCTTACTATGGGCCTTCTTTTGAAGACTGCCACATCGGCAACGAATCGACCAGAGACAGTAAGCCTTTATCAGCTCACAGTTATTATTATTATTATTATTATTACCTCCACCCTTTAAATGACTATCACATCGGTATGCGAGCCGACCATGATCCAGGAGTCTATTTCCCCACAACACTGACAAAACCTCGATGTGTACCTTACTTTTACCAGAAGGAATCTCTACAAAGGGATTTAAACTAAAAATCACAAAAACCAAAGTAACTTTATTTATTTAACAATTATATAACGTTTATAAAGCTGGTGAGAGCAAAAATCCACAATTAACCTCTGAGCCCTAAAGAGATCCAACTACTCTACGCTTAGCATCTAACTTATATTCAACTCTATCATTTTTCGCTCCTTGCAAAATTTTAAAGTTAAGCAAACGCTAAGTCTCGAAAGGTAAGGGGAAAGCTAGAGTTTAAAACTCGGTCAAGTCAAAAGCTACCTAGTTCTACGGGCCTACTTATTCATATATCTAACAATAACTAAGATTTTTTTAGCATTTAAATACCTAATAAAACAATAAAATTTTAAAATTTTCGTTAAAACGGGGTTGCGAGGGACACAGACAGGCAACAGGTATGATCAAATTTCGATAGAAATCCCCCCCACACTTAGAATGGAACATTGGCCTCAATGTTCAAAAATATCGGGTTTTACCCCCACACTTACGAACAAAAAAGGCAAACGCAAAAAATTAAAATTCAAGTGTGACTTGGGAAATAAAATCAGATATATATGATCAAGATTAAGGATTCCCAGGATATAAACATGAAGATGATCGGAGACTGCCTAATTGAAGGATTGAAAACAAGCACGAAGGTCTTCAAGATCATAGGGAATCATGCAAGCAAAAACAGATACCCACGAAACATTACATGGAGAAAAGCACCCCCCACACTTTATTCATTATTAATACTACTACTAAACTAATATATTATTATTACTAAGAAAGATAGAAAGAGGAAGAGAACACGGGTTGCCCCGAGAAGCGCTTGTTTTTGTTCGAGTCTCTAGCTTGACTCTAGGGTTATTTACGTTTAGTTTCAGGGTCAAATCCATCACCTGTTGTGAGGTGAGGATGGTAATAGCAATACATCACCTCCTTAGGTGAGTATGCAGCAGGACAGGGTGATGGCATATGATGAAAACCAAAAGAAGGGGTCTCCATCACCCTCGTCGTTCCCCTCAACTGTGTTAGGGAGAAGAAATGATCAAATCTTTCCACTTCCCTTAAGCAAATCTGCTCAGGATCAGGAAGTGGTGTGACTAGCAAGGAAGACTCATCAATAACTAAAGTCGACTCAGGGGGGGGTCCAGACTACTAATGTCCTCAAGCTCCTCATCAAAAAGCAGATTATCATAACATAAGGTATAATCATCATTAAAGTCAAAGAGAGGGTTTGAGAAAGTCACATCATAAGATCTAGGTTTTGAATCATCTCCTAAAGGCTCATCAGACATTCCTTTGGTCAAACTCAGATTTTTAAGTAAATGACTAAAAAGTCGCTTAACCAAATCTCTAGGCAAGCCAGCTACATCCTCGTTTTCCATCATAAAGTCGACTACATATTCTCCTAGAGGTGATTTGATATCAAAATCTTCTTCCCTAACATCAGTGGTGGGACTCAAAGAATTGTTTTCAATAGGAAATTTATCGCACAAAGAATCAACAATATCAATTCTATAAACGAAATAGTCGGCACGTCCCGTAGAATTCTTCAAAGCTTGAAATTTTTCTTCTTGAAGCCGAGATGGAATCGGTGGCTGATGAGGATTAGGCTTGAGGTTTTCCTTTGGTTTTGGTGTGGACAATGGTAGAGTTTCCGGAGGTGGGACAAGTGGTGTGCTCTGAGAGCTAGCAACTTCCACCACTTCCGTTATGGTCTCCGGTTCTTGTTCCTTTTCTTGATAAACGAGAAAATCAGAATGAGGAATAAAAGATCCATCCAATGTCAAACCACTCATAGTAGTAACCGCTTTACGTTCTTCTCGTAGGTATGTTTCGGTGTCGCTCGGTGGCACACATGATGGTCTCTCTTGAAAAGTTTCTTCCATTTGACCCATTTGATTTTGCATTAACTGAATCGAGGCTTCTTGGTTTCGGTTATAAGCTTCTTGCATGCTAGAAATAAGAGCTTCGACTTGTTTAGTAAGAGCGGTGATGGCATCAATTTGAGTTGAGGTACCACTACTACTCGAAACTCAAGGTTTATTTCTACAAGTTCGAACTCTGGCTTTATTCTCGATAGTGGTTAAAGCTTCTTGAATATTTCTCATCATCAAATTTCCACCTGCTGCGGTATTGAGAGAATCTTGATGAGATTGACTCAACTTGTTATAAAAAAAATCTATTTGGTGAAGGAGTGAAAATCCGTGATGAGTACATTTCCTTAATAAATCTTTGAATCTCTCCCAAGCTTCGGTAAAAGTCTCACCGAAAACTTGTTGAAAGTTTGTGATTTCTTTTCTGAGCTCTCTTGTTTTAGAATGAGGAAAAAATCGATTCAAGAACTTTGATACTAAATCATCCCAATATGTGATGGAATTAGGAGGTTCATTCTCAAGCCATGTCTCGGCTGCTCCTTTAAGTGAAAACGAGAATAAGATCAACTTCACCACATCATCAAGCACTTGGTTTAGTCTTAGAGTTCGGGTTATTTGGTAAAATCTCCTGATGTGTGAATGAGGATCATCATTTTCAAGACCAAAGAAAGAATTGTTACATACGAAATCAAGTAACTCGGTTTTTAGTTCAAATTCATCTGCTAGAACGGCAGGAACAACGATATCATTCTCAATACCTACGATAGGTATTCGGAGAAGCTCTTCCATCGGTCTCAAATGATCGGCCATTTGGACGTCTTCAGCGTTCTCGTCCTCTCCTTGTATAAGATCTTGAAAAAGTAATCACGTCGGATAAAATAAATAATCACGTCCCGAAAGACTAGTCGAGTAATATAATATAAGTAATCACGTCGGATAAAAATTACTTGAGGACAAATAATATTCGATCCTCCGGATGTCGTGTCCCAACGAGAGATGAATTTGAAATCCACGAGAGCATTTTGTTTGATGCTCGAATATCGAATATTTTTGTTTTTGATTTAAAACTAAAGAAAGAGATAAACTAGATTAAACTAATTAACAAGCAAGCTAATAAGATGAAAAATATATAAAGAAAAATATGCTTGTCAAGTAAAAGTGAATAGATTCTTAAGTGTGAAATTTTAGATCTTAATGATGAACTAATTTCCGTCTAATAAATCGATTCCTCAAAACGTTGGCTTAATATTGAAAACGACTTTTTATCGAGAAATTAATTACTAATTTAATGCCTACTTAATCTTACGGCTTTTGCCCGTTCGACTAAATAAAACACTAAACTAAATAATTTTTGCAAATTATTAATCACTAATCACTTATTAAATTCCACACTTAATTCACTAAACACAAATTTACTTAACAAGCATAAAAGTAAACTACTCACTAAGCATAATGATCAAATAAGCAAATAAAGACATATTAAATTAAATAAATCTACACTAATATATTGAAAAGGTAAAAGAGGTGAAACCGAGTCGAAGAACCGCAAAAGAACAAAAAAACCACCCGATCTAATAATCTATCAAAATAAATAAGTTTAGGAGCTAAAAGCTTTAAACTTAAAATATTAAGCTAGTTTACTCGACCCTTAAGCTCCTCGCCTCATGAGTTGAACCGGGTTCCCCATCTCAAAACAAGTAAAGGTTAGAGCAAACTATTTTACCAATATTATGCCATTGTACCTAAATTGGCATTTGCAAATTTCTTAAACAGATAGGACGAGAGCTAATGGGCTTAAAACAGTGAGCTAACGCAAAATATATTGAACCAACAGTAGCCAACATAGATATTCAAATTGTTCTTTTAAGTATTTTAAGAGATAAGATTGAAACTAGAAAACTTTAACTAAATAAGCACTCAAAACACGGTGAAAAACCGAATAATCTTTTAGGAGATGAAAGCTAAACTAGAAAATATTATCGAACCAAACTTAAAGTATTTTTAAAACTATTTTGAGATTACCGAATGAAATAAGCACAAATAAGCTAACCCGAGCCAATAAGCCACAAACTCCACAAAAATTCAAACCGAAATGCGAACCAAATATGCCTGTCCCTTGTACTAAACCGCTACCTCTCTCCTAAACAATAAAAGATAACTATTCATAACCTTCCTTCTTCTAACTCGAATAATAATCTAGACCTCTAAGTACCAAACGAACATAAGCTCATCCAACCATTCGATTCATCCAACCATACCAAACAATATCTACTTTTTAATCCACAAATAAGCTACTTGTTGGAACAAAATAAGCATAGATATAAAGTGAAACAAATTTTCGAACCAAATCTGGAAAAACTAATAGAACTAAACCTGGAAAAATTCATTTAACCATTCGAATCATTAAGCAATAAACGATCAACCAAAAAAATACTTCAATAAATCAACCCGGTGCGATACAAATTAAATCTAAACTAATTCATAAGAACTGGAATAAAAAAATACAATAAAAACTCTATCTAATCTACTCCTACTGCTATCCTAATCTAGGAATGAAAAGAAAAATTAAAAACGAGATATGGAAAGAGATCCCTCTCCCGTGATCTGCTCCTTGCGTAGATATAAAGCGTACTACAATAAAGATCATGGGCCTTTCTAATCTTCTGAGTTGGGCTAAGCCATAATGCTGGGCCGAATACTAGCTTCCATCATACTGGGCTGGATATCAAAAATAATATGGCCACGGCAGGAATGGAACCTGCGACCTTTAGATTAGGTAAGCAAAACTCCACCAACTGTGCTAAGCCATTTTTTGATTAAATACGTGCATTTAATTTAATTTAAGAGGGTTTTGCATATTATTCAGATTTTTAATATATTATCTATAATAAACTTGGTCGGCCCGTTAAATGTGAACCGGGTCGAGTCTTGGAGCGGGGCCGGAACCGTTAGACTCGTTTTTTTTCGTGCTCTTTTTAATTCCTTGCTTGGTTTTGTCTGTTTTGCCTCGTTTTTGTCCTTTTTCTGAATATCCGTTACCTGCACAATACAAATGCAAAACACACAAATACAATGTATTATTGGTATGTTTTTAGTCTTTTAAGTCCGTTTTTAAAGGTCAAAGGTATGTGTAATTAAACATATACCAACTAGGCATTCTAGTTTTTGGGAAATCAAAGTAACGGATCCGAGGAATGAAAGGATTTGTTTCTTCACATACTCATGGTTGGGACAGGTCGTCCTCAACGCTTGACTTTGGCCTTTTTACTTTTGACTTCCAATGACCTCCGGCACTACCTTCACTTTCGGACAACTCTTCCGCTCTTCTCGAGGGTGCCCTTTTGTTATAACGCCTCCCAGAGGCGGGCTCCGTTGTTCTTGATCAGGAACTTTGATAGCAGCTTTCAGTATCCTTGTGGCTACTGTGGTACGACCGACGCCTTGAGTCGCCTGACTATACAGACACGCTTTTCTCTTTGTCTCCGAGCCTGTGAAATATACCTTTTTCCAACCTTTTGAACACTGTTTTTCTTTCTGAACCCTTTTTCTTAGGTGACTCGGAGCGGCCACGTCTTGGCTTGGGGCTTCCGGATCTGCTGCGGACATGCCTTGGTCCGAGCCTTTCCTTCAAACCCCTTCTTCTGGTAGGTGTTCCTGACTCGGAGTGATGTGAGGTCTCCTCAAAGTTGAGGCGAGCTTTTACTGCCTTAAGCTTTTCCTATTGCACCTTCTCCTGGTGCACTTTTTCAGCTATGGTTGGTAAAATCTGATGATAGTTCATGTCGCAGTATTCTCGCAAGGCTTCATCGGAAATAGGCCTGCCTGGATCTTGAGGGGAGTTTGCCCGTTGGTGCTCATGGTGATTATTTTTAAGAAACACGGTTGTATTCGTGGTCCCACGGATGGCGCCAACTTGTTAGTACAAAAAATGTTATGAGTTGAAAGAACGGGTCTAAAAGGTTATTGGGCTGGGCCAATGGAAGTGGTCTTGTACTAAATCAAGTGATGATGATGATTTCCTGCACAAGTAAAGATAAACCCTTAGTCTTATCGTGGGACGGACCCCACGATTAGACTCTGGCATAAGAATAAGTATTCATGATTTGTCAGAAAATGTAAGAGTATATATGTGTATAGAATGTGGTCAGAAAATCATACCTTGTGGGGTGTCAGAGTACCCCTTTTTATAGGTGAGCCAAATATTAGGTTTTCCTAAGATTTCGCTTATTTCTGTTAGTAAGCCGAAATGAGACCCTTATCGGATACGGGTCCGCAGTAATCGTGTTTTACAGACGTGGTTTCCCTTCCGCGGATGTTGCTTGGTCTGCAGAAGGCCTATCACATCCGTCTTATTTCTCCCAGGTCGTGCCAGCACGGGACTGGCCTTAGCTTGGTCCTATTATGCTTTGCGATTATCTTGTTGGGCTTGGGCCCATGTGAAATTTATGTAATCCAGGCCCGGAGGCCTGTTACACATATTATGCGTCATCACATACTTTTACTTATATCGCGTAAGTATGTGTGACATGGATACAAAATATGATTGTTAACTATACCAACAAGTTCAACGAAAAATAGACTTTCAAAGGTGTATAACTATAGAAATATTCTTTTAACATGATAAAATCTACTTTTTAAACCAAAAAAATAGCCTATTA
>BQNB010008530.1:0-10232 GCA_026074375.1 Tanacetum coccineum | reverse complement strand
GATTCACCACCTTTTCCCAACCAATGAAACCATTATTCTAAGGTATTAAACAAAAATGATGGAATCCATAGCCACACTTTAGAGAAAGAAAGCACCTTACTCATCCCAGAATAACTCTAAGCTTGGCGAGTTGCTACACGAACAGGTTGACATTAATGGAGGCAATAAATAGCAACCTAAATGTTCACATTAAGGGTTGTCACAATTACAATACAGCAAGGATGCATCCTTGTCACGATATGTATCTAAGATTCATATACATAACTCATTCATTAAAGCATACAAATGGCCGTGGTAAACAGATCCGTTTCGCTGACATCCCTTGATGCTATAATATTTACTATCCACTCAAAAATGCATTTATTAACTATATGAAGATATACCTCTTACTAAATGAGAATACTTAATCCACTTTACCTTTTAATACCAGAACCTCAAAGTAGAAACAATGAGAGGTAACCTACTGAATCATGTGTTCGTAGTATATTCGTTTCAATTCCAATAATGATGGTATATCAGGAGGCGCTTCCTCAAATAGACATGTGCATGATAAAGTTCAGGCTATCACAATCTTGTTGCAAATAATAATATTCGAAAAACTTGATGACATTGCCTACGTTTTCGAGAATGAAAGCGATCTTTTCGGTTTTTGCCATAAGCAAAAGTTGTAGGGAAACCTGCATACTTTTAATAGCGTAGATCGAATAATTAACAAGTAAATGAACGTAAAGAAAAACAGATAACGTAAGCAGTAAAAGAACGAGGCTCGTGTTGAACACGATTCCCTTAAAACAGATTCGCCGTCTGTTTCCCAGGGTACAACGTCCAAAGCTGTTGTTTGTACAGACGGACACCTGACATACTTGCCTGAAATTATCACGGAAAAAGAGTGCCTTATGATCGACAGGACTGATGGAAAAATTGATTAATGGAGAATTTCTCTCTTGTGTGTTTTTTGTGTTGTCGTCGTTATTGGAATAGTTGAGATTGCCAATTATTTATACACTTCATATGCGTATGTGTAATGGTGTCAATCAATGTCAATTATTGCCTTAATTAATGATTTCATTAATTTTCTGTTATAAACCTTTGAGTAAAATAATAACACGCAATTAAATTGCTAAATTATTGAAAAATTATTTCTTCAGTTTATAAAACTTTGAAACAAATAAATAACTGCCAATTAAATTGTAAATTAAGGACACATTAATTTGCAGTTACAAACGAGCTCGTAATGACATTTTATACACATTTTCCCTCAATTCAAACTTTCCTTCTTTGTGACTCGATATTCTTTCACATTTAACTATGTTGTTGGACATATACTGGCTCGACCTGGAATTTTCATTTAATAATTATATTTACTAATAATTATCTATGTCCAAAGTTAGTGAAAACACATTTTCCACTAAAATTTTCCAACAAAAGTTTCAACCTCTGATATACAAATCAAAGGTAAGTGATACTGTAAGAAAGAGGAACACACAATTTCATTTTGGGATATCAAGAGACTATTTACTAACTTCAATTTCTTGCATCAAATCAGCAACCCCAGCTATTTGACCTTGTTCCTCCTTGATCTTGGTTAGCCTTGCAGGGTTCTTAATTATAATATCAAGGCTCTACCAGAAATACATGATAAAGCCATGTTATACTAGAGAACCGGGCTTTATTAATCATAAATAATCCCGAAAGGCTTATATAAATCCTTTTTCTATGTAGCAGGCTACTTAGGGGAAATAATCAAGGAATATAGCAGGGGTTTTTAATTTTTTATAAAAAGACTCTACTAGAAATACATGATATATACTAGAGAACGTGGCTTTCTTAGTCATTAAAAATCGGAAAGGCTTATAGAGCTCCTTTTTCTAGGTAACAGTACTTTATTTACTTTATATCATAACTTTTTTTGTGAATTTTTTATCTAGACGTTTTTGGAGTATTACTTCCATTGTAATACTACCCTTTTGTCTCCAAAAAATTATGTAATGGTTATTAGTTATCAAAGTTCTTTTGAAAGAAGCATTTGAGTGATATCATTATTTCTTTATGTGGTTTTAACTTTTTCGACCAAAATATGTTGGTGAGCAAGTTTTTGTGAGAATACAATCTCACACCTCCAAGAGAGACTCTAAGAGTCAAAACAAGCGCCCTTCAACTTCATATCCAATGGATTATGAAAATTTACTTCTTATTAAACTCTCATGGGTCAGTCTGAGTCTTCAAACTAAGTAATTAACAGCAACTCAAAACATAAAATAAAATATGCTGACCCAAACCTTAATTAGTTTTCAACCTGCTTTTTTTTTGTCGCTCATATTCGTAGTTGTGTTCTTATTCTGCATTCTTTATGTCAGTCAATCCTCTTTTCCATTGTAATGGCATAAGATAGAAGCAGATTAGAAACTACCAAGTGGATAGAAGAAAAAATAGAATGCTAAAAAGTTTTTATGTGGAAAATCTTCGGTAATATAGGCAGTCCATCCAATACATCTTTACTTTTTCCATCTACTAGCTAGAAGAAATCCATATAAAGGAATAAGTTCAACATCATCACCAAGTCTGTCACATCTCAGTCTCTCTAAGTTAAATGTGACCTCGTTTTAATTGTTAGACAATGAAACCCCGTAGGTACAATCTTATTAATGACCATTATTTATAATGGTGAAACCCTGATATCCTAAACCCACAAACCGGGCTTAGGCTTATTTATCCACTAATACTCCCTCGCAGTCCGAAAGGCGAAATCGTGAAAGCTCGGACTAGAGTAGTAAACTAGAAAAGAGAAAAAAAACATTAACATAATAAAAACATAACGTAAAAAAAACAAACCGGCTCGTGACCGAAGCACGAACAACAATATAAGATTGTGTGGATTTGTGACCTTAACACAAATCACCAACACTGACCTTAGCACAAATCACCAACACAAATTACGATTGTGTAGATTTGTGACCTTAGCACAAATCACCAATACAAATACAATAACTATAACTTCTTTTATATTTTTCTTTTTTTATAAATAAAAATAAATTCACATAATCATTCTTCACCAGTTTAGATGTAGACGAATATGAGCCTTTGGATTCGATTATGACTTGACAACTGGTGCTTCAAAAAGAGAGAGGGTATTGGGAAACCAAGTCTTGATACGTTGGTACACTCAAAACATGACCAAACACTTAGTAATATAAACCCCATTGATCTTTTTTTTTTAATCAAATATCTCCTCTTATCTGATCTCCGTCTAGTGATGATGATGGTTGTTTTTAGGGATCGGTATTAGGGTTAGGGGTGGCGGCTAGGGTTGACGGAGTGGTTTAGAGGAGGCGGCTCAACGTAGCCACCTAGGTCAGACCCGCTCTGATACCATGTTAGACATTGTAAACCCCGTAGGTATAATCTTATTAATGACTATTATTTATAATGGTGAAACCTGATACCCTAAACCCACAAACCGGGCTTGGGTCTATTTATCCACTAATACTAATATCGCCATAAAATCCAAACAGCGTTTGCACCATCTTGCACATCAAACCATTTTGAATTCTCTTTGAAGAGGTTGTTGAGTCTGAAATAGTAAGCATTTCATTCAGGTTGGTACATACCGAAGAATGAATGATGATGTTACTAGTATATTTGTTCAATACAAAACGTGCAGATTATTAACATTTTGACAGAGATGTGTTACTTAAAATAAATCTGCCATAGTTCCATATTATACTTCAACGACTTTTATAGGTTTATACTTCAAATATTTTTTACAGTAATTTTCATTTGTTTTGAATACTAAGATATTTTTTTATCGACTTTCCATTTAAATGTTTATGTACAGACCGAACTTGTAGGCCTCTATAAGACTATGTTTATCGGTAGTCATGTCCCAACCTGTTGGGTAATAAAAAAATAGTATTCTATTGAAAGTGCTCTAAAGAAATTAATATTATATTAAAAGTGTACAAAGAGAGAGAACACAACACCCGATCGGTTCGCTTTGTGACATTTGAATCCTTCACCCGATCTTGACACATGTCGAAGTAAGAGTGGTTGTTTATAATACCTTTTATTTAAACTATGATTCATTTTTTTATAATAAATAATTATAATAGATAATGTATACTGTATTAATTTTTCATCTTTTCAAATGATAATGATACAGCTAGTTTCACTTTTCAATTCTCTTAAATTTAAGGACATATTTACATACACATTCTTAAATATTCATTTCTAATTTTCTAACCCTCTTATATTTACTTTATCTATTATGGATCCAACTATTAATTTTCTTACAAACTTTTCTAACCTTCTTATAATTACTTTATCTATTATAGATCCAAACTACCTATTTTTTCATACTATTATAAACTCTCAATTTCAACGACACGTGTTTTGTTTCAACAATAACATAAACATATAAAATATAAATTATTTTTCTTTTTATTAAAACCATTATTCTTTAAGAATTTACTTATAAAATATATATTTTATTTATTATATAATTTTACATGAAACTTTAAATAATTTAATTAAATATAAAAAATAATATTATATATTAGGTTGGGTTGGGTTGGATTGTTAATAAATGGTAAAAAATTAAGATTGGTTGTATGTATTTAGTTGTGTAATTGGAAGAACAAAAAAGTAATATTTTAAGAAAAGATTGGGTTGTGAATAAAGATGGTCTAACAGGATATAGAAACTTAAAAGAAACACAAAAAAAACACAAAATAGTTCAATCCGTGTGATGGCTTGAATTTCTCAAATCCAGCCAATAAAAACAAACCATACGGATCACTATCTTAATGTCTTATAATCATCATGCGTGTCTATAAATACTCATAGTCGAAACGTACTTCCACATATACAAAATCCCTTCGATCTAAAGGTACAAATTTACTTCGATCATTAATTTCTTTAGTTTACTTCTTTAATCTACTTTACTTCATTAATTTTTTCGTTATTAGTCTTAAGACTAGTTGTGGAAAAGCTCCGAGGAAGAAGTTGTGGAAAAGCAAACCGCTCGTAAGTCTAGTTGTGGAAAAGCTCCGAGGAAGAAGTTGTGTGATTGGGTTAATAGGAAAACTGTGCCAACAACCGGTGGAGTGAAGAAGCCTCACCGTTATCGTCCAGGAACAGTTTCCCTTCGGTGAGTCTCTCGAACTTCTTTCATCAAACCCTAGCATAATAATGTGTTTAACATTATGATTATTGTATTGTAGGTTACGTTTTAAGTAATGGTTACATATCACTATATTTATTTGTGAGAATAATTTATATTGATTATGTTTTATGAAAACAGTGAAATCCGCAAGTATCAGAAGAGTACTGATCTCTTAATTCGAAAGTTATCATTCCAAAGGCTTGTTCGTGAAATTGCTCAGGATTTCAAGGTAACAATGTCATTAATAATTGCTTAATGTTACAATGTCATTAGTACTACTTAACATTATTTGTTTATGACATTATGCTAATGAATTTACTAATGATGTTTGGTTGTAGACTGATTTGAGGTTCCAAAGTCATGCTGTGTTGGCACTTCAGGAGGCTGCGGAAGCTTACCTTGTTGGTCTGTTTGAGGATACCAATTTGTGCGCGATTCATGCGAAGAGAGTTACCATCATGCAGAAAGACATCCAGTTAGCTCTTCGTATTCGTGGAGAACGTGCTTAGAATATTCCTTTGTTGAGTAGCATCGTATAAGTTTGAAGGATGCATATTTTCGTTTCCTTGTTACTTTAGTTTGATATGCAAATTATTAGATTTTATTTATGCGTAATATGGATTTAGATTTGACATGGTTATGTTTGATTGTTATTTATGTCTTGATAATGAAAATTAATGGGTCAATTGGGGTTCTTGCTGGGTGAATATTGATTTTGTTTAGTCTTTTTCAACTTAATGTTTAAAATTTTCTCATCGGATTTTAGAGTTTCTTTCTCATGGTTTTTACTGTTAGACTACATAATTTCCCGTAGGTATAATCTTATTAATGACCATTATTTATAATGGTGAAACCCTAATGCCCTAAACCCACAAACGGACTTTGGCCTATTTATTCACTAATACTCTCCCGCAGTCCAAGCGGAGAAATCACGAAAGCTCGGACTGGAGTAGTAAACTAGAAAAGAAAAGAAAGAGACAAAACATTAAAATAATAAAAGCATAACTGATGAAGACATCCTACAACAAGCGTCTTCAAACAATCTTTAAACTTGAAGTCACGAACTGATAAACCTGGATAAACCAATATAACCGAAGCACGAACAACAATATACGATTGTGTGGATGTGTGACCTTAGCACAAATCACCAACACAAATCACGATTGTGTGGATTTGTGACCTTAGCACAAATCACCAACACAAATCATAGTTGTGTGGATTTGTGACTTTAGCACAAATCATGATTGTGTGGATTTGTGACCTCAGCACAAATCATCAACACAATTAAAAATAAACATACAATCGTGTGGATTTGTGACGTAACACAAATCACCAACACAAATAAAATAAACAAACGAATGTAAGGTTTTTTTTGTTTTTTATTTTTGTAGTGGCTAGGGTTTTGAGACAGAAGATAGAGAGGTTTGACGAGGCGTTATAGAATTGACGACTTGGTAACCGATTAGGTCTCAAGATTATTAGACTACATAATTCCCCGTAGGTATAATCTTATTAATGACTATTATTTATAATGGTGAAACCCTAATGCCCTAAACCCACAAACGAACTTGGGCCTATTTATTCACTAATATTTACGTCTAACTCAAAGAGAAAAGTTCATTTGCATACCAGTTTATCCTCACATACCAAGGGACAAATCTCCACCAACCATTTGAGTTTGATCTAATGATGGGATTAATCTAAGATTTAATTTTATTTAATGGATAAGATTAAACCTTAAAAAACATCCACTACCTATTCTTACTTTTGTGTTTTTTAATTAAAACATAATTTCACCCTTATTTTTAAAAATTACATATTGTAAAAACCGCAAAACGTTAAGATACATAAATTACACCATCGTGACGAGCATTAAATTATCTTTCAATAGTGGGGCACTTTCATATACTTTCGACAAACTTTTTTTTTATATTTTTTTGTTATTTCTCGGTGTAGTATTTTGTTTGATATATCACGTGTGATATTACACTAATTTGTAAGTTAGAACACTTCACATGCTTTCGTAAAACGGGTATAAATATTTATGTGGAACTTCAAATGACTCATCTTTTTTGGCATTGAAAAGTATATATCCTTACCTTTCCAACCATTTATCATACATAATTTTTGGACCTCCAAATCAAAACAATTTATTTATAGAAGTTGGTGAATATCGAAGAATTTTATTTTTTATCATCAAACCTACTTGAAGTATCACATGTGATATAACATATTTGTACGTTCGAACACTCAACATGATGTCATGAAATGAGCGTAAGTATTTATGTAAAACATTAAATGGTTCATCATGTTTGACATTAAAAAATAAACATCTTTACCATTCTAACCATATATCAAACATAATTTGTGAAAATTAAATTAAAATACTATTTTCTCACAAAACTATGTTTTAACCCTTTAATCCTACTAACAATATAATATCACAAGTGATACATAACATTGATTACATGTTAAGAATTTCAAAAATAACCACAGTTAGTGCCACATTATATTGCTTTATCACATGTGATATTAATTATATGTGGAATACCATGACTAATGTCACATTATATTACTTTATCACATGAGATATTATTATTATTTATTTATCACTGGTGATACTACAATGTCAGGGGTAATAAATGTTAAGCCACGGGTGAATCTTACTTTATAAAGGTATTGGTATAGGGTTTAGTGGTTAGGGGTTTAGGGTTTAGGGTATAGATTTTAAAGTTTATGTATATATATCACTTGTGATATTACACATAGTGGTTTGAGGTTTAGGTTTTTGGTATAGGGTAGTGGTCAGGGGTTTAGGGTTTTTGGTATATATTTTAAAGTTTATGTATATATCACTTGTGATATTATACCTAGTGGTTAGGGGTTTAGGGTTTTTGGTATAGGGTTTAGTGGTTAGGGGTTTAGAGTTTTTGGTATAGGGATTAGTGGTTAGGGAGGAGGTTTAGGGTTATTGGCATAGGGTTTAGTGGTTAGGGGTTTAGGGTTTTTGGTATAGATTTTAAAGTTTATGTGTGTGTGTGTGTGTGTGTGTGTGTGTGTGTGTGCGGAGCTATATACGGATCGTCTAGCGTAGTACGAATGCGTGAATAAGTGGACGTTGTTGTGAAGTTACTCGGCTACTGTAATGTGAATTAAGGGTGTTGTGTCGTCACGGATTTGGCAAACAGGGTATGATTATATAGATGTTGGCTGTATTTTTCTTGAGTTGAGAGGGACCGAATGCCGCAATTGTGCGAATGGAATATGGCGTTTGAGGGTGTTGATGCGCGTCGTTTGGTATAGAGTTTTGACGAGCAGTATGTTGTGAATCGGGAGTAGTGCGTTGAGGTTTGTAGGGATTGATGTATCACTGTGTGTAAGAGTGTTGTGAGAGTGGAGGGAGGCGTTGGGTGTGGGGTTGTTTTGTGACGAATCAGTGAGTTTTAAATTTATTTATACATCACTTGGGTTTATATACCTCTGTGATTAGGAGTTTAGGGTTTTTGGTATAGGGTGTAGTGGTTAGGGAGGTTTAAGGTTTTCTGTATAAATTTTAAAATTTATGTATATATCACTTGTGATTTATATCTAGTGGTTAGGGGTTTAGGTTGTTGTGTATTATAGTTTAGTAGTTAGGGGTTTAGGGTTTTTGGTATAGAGTTTAGGGTTAAGGGGTTTAGGGTTTTTAGTTTTGGGTTTAGCGGTTAGTATTTTAGGTTTAGTGGTTTTAGGTGTTTAGAGTTTTTGTTAGGGTTAGCGGTTTATGTATACATCATTTGTGATATTATACCTAACTGGGTTATGGGTTTATGGGTTTTGGGTATGAGCTTTAATGGTTATGGGGTTTAGGGATTTTTTGGTATAGGTTTAAAGTTTATGTATACATCACTTGTGATATTATACTAGTGGTTCAGGGGTTTTAGGTATATGGTTTAATGGTTTAAGGGTTTGTAGGTTTTTTGGTATATATTTAAAGTTTATGTATATATCACTTGTGATATTTATACTAGCTGGTAGGGGTTTAAGGTTTTTTGGTATAGGGTTTAGTATTTAAGGGTTTTTGGTTATAGATTTTAGAATTTATGTATAAATCATTGTGATCATTATAGCTAGTGGTAGGGTTTAGAGTTTTTTGGTCTAGGTTTAGTGGTTTAGGGTTTAGGGTTTTTGGTATATATTTTGAAGTTTATGTAAATATATCTCATTGTGATATCTATTTTGAAGTTTATGTATATATATCATTGTGATATTATACCTAATGGTTAGGGGTTTAGGGTTTTTCACTACTAGAAAATTGAGCTACACTGACGGCCATATCCGTCAATAATTAACGGGTCGCTAAAGGAAACTTCCCGTCTGTAATATCGTCGTCGGTAATTTTACTAACGGGTTTTACTAACGGATTTCAAAAGTCAATGATGGAATTTTCCGTTGATAATCCGTCATTATTTCACTAACATGTATCCAAATATCCGTTAGTGGACACTGACAAACTTTACTAACAGATAATCATCAGTGTTTACCAACGGATATAAAGACGAAAAACATTAATGTTCCGCCACCAACGGTCGGTGTTTTATGCCTAGTTGCACCCCGATTTTTTCTCTAGTAAAACATGTTCAACAATACTAAGAGAAATACACAATCATCCAAATAGAAGCTAATAAATTCAAGTCATATTTCAAAATAAGTCTAAGCATGAGTCTAACATTCGAATTACAAGTTAAAACAACAATTGTCTAAAAGAAATAATCTACAATCTAGCAACATTAATTACAGGTTAACGATATCCACATCATATTACCAATTTCCTTACAGCAACTTCACAACATAGATTCCATACTAGCTGTTATCCAAATTGGGTGTTTTGCTCAGCTTCACGACAAAAATTCCTTCCTTAATTTTCATTGAGCTTGAATTCATATGGATACTGAATTTCCTTAGAGCGTGAATTCACTGATGACAACCACATCTTCTATCGTTGTTTCAACCTTCTTTGTACTTTTGTAAACCATCCCACTTCTAGTTTTCAAGTGTTCCCTAACTAAATCAAAAATGGAACAGGTCAGAA
>BQNB010008529.1:41089-89630 GCA_026074375.1 Tanacetum coccineum | reverse complement strand
TGATGAAATATGATCAATGAGCTTAATAAAACAAGTAAAAAACTACAAATAAGCTAGTTAATAAGCAAAATAAGCAAAATAAGCAAAAGCTAAACTAGAAGATTAAGACAGAAATATGAAATAGGAGACTTACAAGCTGCCTTAGCTAAACTAAAAGGCTCAATTGAGCTATCTACAAGCTCTGGCTTATTGTAAATAAGCCAGTAAAAGTCCATATGAGCTCTTCCAAAAGCTCAAAAATCCAAATAGCCAAGGTATTTAAGCTGTTGTTAGAGTTATTTCAGTAGATTAAATGACTAAATTGAGCTCAATTTAAGCTTAGAGACTCAAATAGCTTGTATGAGCTTATTAGAAGCTTATCAAATAGTAGCATAAACATTTGAGCTTATTGAGAGCTTATGACAGATTTAGTAAAAATGAACTTTGATTTCATTAACTAGAAAATGGATTACAATGTATTGAAAAAGAGATTACAGTTACTGAATTTAAAAAGCTAAACCTAAAGTTTAAAAGCTAACATTC
Organism: Tanacetum coccineum; assembly: GCA_026074375.1. Taxonomy (NCBI): domain Eukaryota; kingdom Viridiplantae; phylum Streptophyta; class Magnoliopsida; order Asterales; family Asteraceae; genus Tanacetum; species Tanacetum coccineum. Next base: position 89,108 of record BQNB010008529.1, on the reverse strand, counting down.
ATAAGCTAAAAATTCTAGAAGCTCAAAAACTAGATAAAAAGATGATCCCGTGTATGAGTGAGTGAGGGCTATTTATAGCCTGCCAAAGATGCTTCTAGGTCTTCTAGCCTCTCTTGGATCCTGTCCCTTCATTCCTTCAATCATTTGGTGCTCAATATCTGCCGTTGGATTAGATTTTGATCACACGGATTGCCAACGTGGCAATCCGTGTGTCAGAGGCCTTTGTGCTTCTTTTCCATACGTTTTAGTGCAAATACCCACTCCTTAGTGTGTTTCCCTCCTTGTACGCGTGTCATTCCCTTTTGGGAATTGACCAATGGAAGCCTTGGATGATGTATAACTCTGCCAACGTGTTCCTTAACCCTTGAATTACCCATCCTAACCCTCAATTGTTAAATGCCCTTTGATTTGACTCGAGGTAAAAGGAAGAAGACGGGTGAATAGTAATAACAACAATTCCCGCTCCTTTTTCTTTTATAAAGGGATGTTTGACTTTCTTTGACCCGGGTAAATGACTTCGGGCTTATAAGGGTTTTGGGCCTGGGTAGGATTTGGGCTCGGGCTTTGGATTTGTGTTATAAGAAAGTTAACACCGTTAGGGTTTAGGGATTATTTTTGTTCATTTGGTAAATACGAGGGACTGATTTGGTAATTTTGGATTTTGTCTTTTTGTGTTGACCATGTTTGACTGAAGGTTGACTTGAGTTGACCACTATTGCAATTCCGTTCCCGTGTTCGTGTTTGTCTGGTTTTAACCGTTTTCTTGAGATTTTTGCAATATCCGTACCTACACTAATCAACAAAGGACAAAAAAAGCATATATTCAAGATTATTAAGCATAAATTTCTGCTCTTTTTAGGGTTATTTTATTATATAAAACGGATATGCTGTTGTCTCACATATCAAACCATCTTAATGAAAGTTTAATGTTTGGTTTGTTTTAAAAATCGATTTCTTAATTAATCGTTGATTGTTTAATTATGTTTATTACCTATACTTGTTTATGTGTTTGAATATAGCGACCTATCATTAAATGTGGTATAGTGATACCTAAAAAGTAATCTAGATACTGGGATAGCTCTCCATATCGTGTTTTATATTACTGGACCAATAGGATCACAAATAACGTTCTATCTTTACCTTTTAATTATGAGCTTAGTTGGACCGGTAGGTGACCTGTTATGGTTTAAAAGTATGTTCTTAATTTAATTGGTAAAGACTGAATATTGGACGACCAGTATATAAAACAACGTCAAGCATTAAAGTGGGTAAAGTCTCAGATGGGCTAAGGTTTGACAGGATTACCACTGCTTCGATTCACTAAATGATGATTATATTATAATTAAAACCTAAAAGGTTGTTATTATGCGGATTGCCGTTAATTGTGACAAAGAATTTATCGTGTCTTGGTCTTAGGATGATGTCCCGCCTAAGTCTTAAGAATGATATGTCGCTTCGAGATAAGTAAATCATTGCACTAAACAAATAAACCAAAACATTGAACTGAATTTAATATGGCTAATACAGTTTTCTATCATTTGGCTTGTACCGCTTTCCTATTTTCTGATTTTCTTCTTTTGTGTTTATTGTGTATTGAATTGATATTTGTCACTACCAAACCTGTGTTAGTGTATCATGCTGAAAACCCCCATATCATTAGACAACGTATATAGCATAGGTTTAACCAGTAATTAGAAATAACATAGACTAATTAGAACTAATTAAAATTACTTGATAGATTATAGATTAGTGTTTCACTTTAGTGTTCAAACACCTACTACGCGAAAACTCTCCATCTTGACAGGGTACTACTGCTCGTTTAAAGTGTTGTTTTAGGTTTGTGGTCTAAATATAAATTTAATACTTGTTTACGAATTATTCACCCTACAAGACGTACATCACATCCCGATGACTGGTAATTGAATACACAAAAAAGTCTTCATCACATAATATTATGCCCCCGAGCAAGTTATCATTGAAAGTCATGCATCCAACCAACCCCGACTTCAAGATAAAATAAGAACACGCCTTCGTGAAATGCAACTTCAATCTCAAATAAGTGATACTCAATTAACTCCATAATCACTTAAAAAATTAATTCCAAATCTAGCCATTACAAATTTCGCTTCATGATTCTTTATACAAATTGATCCCAGTCTTGTCTTATAAAAATTATCACTTTGTCACTTTTAAACCTTGAACCAACCAATAACCATTTAAGCTCAAATATTTTGTCCAAATTAACCAATTTTTATAAATTTTTGGTTAAGAAACTAAAACTATATTTAAATAAACTCAACAGCCAACAACCCTTAATAATATTCGGCCTAATGTTTCTACTACCGGCCCAAGTGTAACCATTAATAACTAAATATAGCCATAATCATCCCAAGTGAATCATATACCATATTTAGTTTTAACGAGAAGGTATACTGCGAGCTATGGGATGTAAGGAGAAGTAACAATTAGGTGTTTAAGTATTTTATTTAAAGTCATCTTGTGACTATAAAAACTGAGTAAAAAGCAAAAAGTTGAGAAGTAGGTTTTGCAAAGTAACTTGAAGTTAGTAAGTTGTGAAAGGAGTATAGAAGAGTTGGAAACAAGTTAGGATATAGAGTATCCATCATTGTGATTGTTACATCGACTTGGGTGAGATACCTAATCGATGGTAACATGTGTGTATTGTTTTGTATAGATTATCTGCAAGGTTAATTAAAGAGTTTGGATTTGCTTTGCATCGAGGTGAGTTTTACAGTCCCACTTTTTACTTTTATTTTGAGATGGAAATGATGCAAAACCTTTTTGATGTATGAACCGTGATATGTGTTTTAAGTGTCGAACTATATGTTTGTTTCTGCTATTGCTATATGTTATGAATTATGGTAAGGCATGAGTCTGAGAAGACTGCATGGCCTATTATGGTAAGGCATGTGTATGTGAAGATGACATGACCTTGTGGGTGACTTGTTCGGACCTAGCTAGTCTAGTGGTCGGTCTTGCGCGGAGACTAAGTGAGTATTGGGACGGCGGGGTACGATCCACCCTAGAGTATTTATGAATTGATTGTTGTGATAGAATAGCCATGCATATATGTTCGTAAAAGATGTTTTTATCGATCACGGTGTCATATGTATGTCTTAAACCTGTAACTCTCACCAACAATTATGTTGACGTTTTAAGCATCATTTTCAGGTGTGCTAAAGTGATGATAGAAGCGTTAGAGAGAGAAGGATTAGAAAGACCATAGGCTTGCATTGCGGAATCTATGTTCATTTATCTTGTTTTGGTTGGTTGCACTATATGAAATTGGATGTTTGTTTTGGGCGTTGTCATAACACGCTTCGAACCTTGAAGTTATTTGAATGTCATTTTTAGTTTTCTCTATTTTGACACCTTGTGTTGTGATGATGCCTATTGATCATGCCTTGCGATTCCGCCTTGGCGGGGTGTGACAGATTGGTATTTAGAGCCAAGGTTATAGAGAACTAGGTGGTTGGCCTAAACTATAACTTAGGAAAACTTCATATGTTGTATTTTAGGATCTTTGTGTTTACATGTACGAACTCGTATATACTTACATATATTTGTGAAGAAAACTCATTCCACACAAAAGATGAACTAGAGAGAGAAAGTAGAGAGAGAAAGGAAAAGGGAAAAATATGAAATGGTTGATTGAACTATGTGTGAAATACAAAGAGAACCAACACCCTCTCCATGTGTGTAGAGGGTATTTATACTTACATGATGTGGACATGGACCTTGGTTACATGGGCTTTCCATGGACCTTGGACTTGTTACCTATGTAAGTTTCCAAATATTACTTGACGAGCTATTACCTGATATCATGAAGTGTCCGGACTTTTCTGAATTTCGTATTCCTAACAATCTCCCCCTAAGGGAGGTCACTTCATGTTACAAAAACTAAAACCTATCATACTATGAAGGTCTTCATTCTTGTGCTCGCAGACTTCTATCTTTTTTCTTATCTTAGTGAACATGTATGTAGTGATATTTTGTCTTTCTTAAGGATTGAGTTGTTCTTATCTTGACGTGTATTGTTGAATATGTGATCTTGAACACTTAGACCATCAACCAAAGCATAATCTCGTTTCGCCCATCTTGTAAAACTTTGCCATTTGTGGAACTTGTGTTGTTTATGGTATCCGACACTAATGCTCATTTACACTTTCTTGATTTGTTGACTTGAAAAGCTTTAATGTTGCATCTTTCTTGAAATTCTTTAACTTTAACACTTCGTCACTTCGAGAAAGACGTTCGGTATCAGAGTGACAGAAACTTCTTTGAAATTCTTTGACTTTAATACTTCGTCACTTCAAGAAAGACGTGCGGTATCAGAGTAGCGGAAGTCTTGAAACATGTACTTGAGCTTTCATGATGTCTTTATGTTTGTCGGTAGGGTATGAGCATGTGGCTATGAATCTTGTGAGACAGCTGAAATCAGGTAAACCTCCATCTTTAAGTTTCCTGCATTAAAATAGTTAGCAATAGAGCGGGGGGCGAATATGGCTTTGTCATTCGCCCGTATTTGGTTGGAGTAACCTTCAAATCCGTGAGGATCAACCTATGATCAGGTAGATTCAATTTAAGAAGAATCTCCTTGACAGTATTTCCAGCTAGAATATAGAATCTTTCTAACACATAAGTATTAGATTCATCAAACTCAGCATGTTCTCATTACCGGAACGTCTCAAAGCAGACAACACGATAAGAGTGAACCAGCGAGTTACTATCTCACCGATTGAAATAGAAAAATAGATTTAAAAAATCAATCGACGTGTCATTGCTAAGTGGTTTTGTGACACCATCACGATGTTACTTCTATTTCAAAAATTCAATCAATCAATCGTCAATTCATATACTGGAACAAGTTTGATTCTTATAGAATCGCACCATCGTTTCTTTCCAGTTGTCACAAGTTTGATTCGTATTGAATCGCACAAGTCACCTACCATGAGCTTGTTTGATGTTAACTCAAGCAGGAATTCCATCTTCATTGTGAATACTTAAGTATCACTCGAATGTTCTAGCAAAATCACAAGGATAATGCGTAGGACTCTTAATATATATTTCTTGTTATTCACATTGTGTGTGGTAGCACGCATAATTATGAAAGTCGCTCTAATGAGATTTATGGATGATCTCTTTTGGCTCTAGACACAATAGTTCACTTTTGCTTTAGTGATCGGAGGCTGGAGCAGACTGCCACCTTTTCAATATCGACTAACTCGGAGTGAGAAAGTCGATAGAAATGTGTGTAATCTTTGTGAGAAATGAAACAAGAGTCTGTTGAGAGACCTTGAGTGGCTGGGGAGGGTTGTGCTTAGCGTCACTGGGTCCATGACTGTCTTCAATGTCAGACAACACCTTAGTGTTTCCGCCAGTTTATGTATTGACCCGGTTTCTGCCTAAGTGTATTGAGGGCTTCTTTCTTTACACCCTTTATCCTTACATTTCTTTTTCATTCTTCAACCCCTTCAATGCTTACCGAGACTTCATAACTAACACCTTGTTGGGTTTGTTCCAGTGTTAGCTCTATCTCAGTCGGCATTATTCCCGATTCTCACGTTTTCTCCTTTTGTATCATACCTAAGGACTTCTACACTAACTAGTGGATATTCTTGGGTAGATCCCTCCGGTTCTTGCTGGATCATAGGATTTGAATACCTAAGCCTAACCGCCTTATAACTTCCATAAATTTAAGTACATGGTCGGTCTTTTGGGTATCTCATCACCTGGATCCTTCCAAAATCATTGAAAAGTTTCAATCAAAGTGTTTGATATAAATATCAAAAGATTTATATTTTGAGAGTTTTTCATCATCACTAAAAGGCTCCCCCTTAACATGTGCACCGTAATCGTAGTACATGCTAAGTGTGGAGTGCATTGAGTCCATTTTATGATCACATTTCAATACATCTTATATTCAGTTTAATCACATTTTCTCCCCTTATCCAAAATGTTAATCGCTTGATATTTTGGATATCAATTGATTAAACTTTCGGGGATAAAATGTTATATATTACCGAACTGGAACATATTAATGCTCCCCCTCAATTTTTTAGGGTATATAGACTGTGGCTGTGAGTACACCAAACTTATGAATGATTTTGAATTTACTAAGAAATTCTTGAAAAATTTTGTACTTGAGCACTCCTTATTATCACCATAAAGTCTACACCTACATATATCTTTGCACAAGTATTTATGTACGAGGTTGACCTGAATGATCGAGAACATCATATGTTAAAATCAATATGGTTCTTTTGTCGCAGCCGTAGGTCTCCTTCGTACAAATCTCCCACCAACGAACATTCTAAGCTCCTCATTAACCTTCTTTCTTTCAAGAAGTTTGTAATCTGATCTTTCTCTTGTCCAAGCACTCTTCAGTATTGCTTCAACTTTCTTTCCAAGTTACGAAAGTCTTTGCTTCAAACTTTGAGTATGAAACAGATTCAGATACATATGTAACTTGAGCTTGTGTGGTTGGTGATGTCGGTGTTGATGTTGTCTTAGCTTCCCCCTAAAACTGCATGCTTTTATTGCGTAGAATTCAGAACTTGCTTGCAAGCCGAATATAAAGCAATTTTAATGTATAAAGCCCAGATATCCGAAGTACACAAATAACTCGAAAAATGCAACACAAGTTAATTATAGTCAGCCGGATGTCCGTATTTCTTCTTACGATGTTAGTGATGATAATAATTGTAAACACCAAAGCAACTAAGTCGGATGGCACAAGTTATTCCCTCTAAGTAGTTGAATTGATAACAACCTAAGTCAACTAAGTCCCAAAGTAGATATTTTCTACTGGATACTAATATTTAAAGGAATCATCATACTATGTGTACCTCTTTTTATCAAATATTTCTACTCCTTTTTTGTTAGCTTAGTGATTGACGGTTGGCGAGGACACTAATGAATCAGAAAGAATCCTTCTACATTTTTAAATAATTATACTCCTAAACTTCCCCCTATGGACTCAAATATGCCCCTTCTGGTATGACATGAGTCTCTTCCATCATAGTGATAGAACATAGTGTACCGAAAGATACAACACAACCTGAAATCAAAAGAAGCTAACCTCAAACGAAGGCCAATGATTACTATCAAGTATTCATCTACTCATTCCCCCTTTGATGGTTTGACACGTCGGAAGCATCAAAACTTTATACGCATAACATATTCGAGAATCGTGTTTGAAAATTAATTAGCTTAACTCTATTCCGTGAGAATCAACTTTAAGGAATTTTAAAACTATGAAGTAATTTCCAAGCATTCCTAGTCTTTTACAAACTAATGATGGTGTTTGGCAACAATATGATCGTTGTAGTTTTTAAAGCTTGATTCACTTTAGTCTCTCAGTCATAAAAGGATTTAAACAAATGACATCTAAAGCATTGAAGTTAATATAAATTCACTCCCTTGAAATTGTTATCCGTACTATTATCCAAAACTTTATCCATTATTCCATGGACTTATTTTGGAAAGGGACCATTTTACAAGATTGTTTGAGACAATTTCTCCCCCTCAAATAAGGACCCCAACCCCCCCCCCCCCCCCCCCCCCCCACCCCCCCTGTTTTCTATTTAAAGAGTTGTTGTCATTGTTTGAGTGGTCGAATTATCTTTTAAAAATCTTTTTGTGATTACTGAAAACACTGATTCATTATGAAGACAACTTTTTACCAATAAAAATAAGATTTCTCTTATTTTAACACATAAGCGCACTAACACGTACACTTATGGTAATATAGGAAGCACGGGTTATGATGCAAAGTAATCACAAGCCTTTGCATGGTCATAAAGTAGACCATGCCCGATGGATCAATTCCCGTTAGAAGGTCAAGTTTTTTCTTTTTGCAAATACTTGCTTTGAGATGGTGACCTGGTTGCTATCCTGAAAAGAATAGCAAACCATATGGCATGTTTGAAACGCATTGAACTTTTGCGTACGAATTTATTTATGTCACGTGTTCTTTATTGAAAGACATTTCTAGGGACGTAAATATTATCGTTTGCAAAAGACATGCCATTGAAAAACTTCTTTTTGTATTTTTCTCATTTTTTAATTTTGTATTTTGTTTTTATAAAGGTTTTATAAAATGAAAATCTTTTTGGTTTTTCTGATTTTATATTTTTCTCTTTTGGATTTTATAAATTTTTATAAAAATAAAAATAAAATAAAAATCTTTTTGTGTTTTTATGATTTTAAGTATTTACTTAGGATACAAGAAGATTTCTCTTCTTTTGAAGATAAAGCGCACTGAAGCGTACACTCTTTTTTTCTTTGAGGAACGGGGCCTGAAGTGTTGTCTACAGACACCATAATCATGAAGCACGGGTGTTGATCTGAAGTAATCAACAGCCATTGTCCTTGTTCATCATACATAAATTCCTGGAACCCTTGGTTTCTGATATATCACCTTTTTCAAACAAACTCCGAGTCTTTCCTTTTCAGGATTGCAAAAATGTTACTTGCACTTAAGTTAAGTGTACCTGCCTGACATATTGACGAGTTTGATTGATTGCGCTATAAGGGTTAGTATATAACCATTTAGAACCATTTGGGGGTTTACAATCAATCTTTGTTGTGCTAGATGTGAATGTCTTTCCGGTTGGAACCCACTTAAGACCAGCAGTGTTAAAAATTCTACCCGTCGGTATCCACCTAAGGCAAGATCTAGGAGTGTTTGTTTTCTCATGCACAGCGGAAGACTTATTGGGAGAAAAACTATGTCATGTAACGATCTTCCTACCAGGTTTCTGAGTATGACTCGTTGGATCTACTGGTGGTTACAGTTTCTTATCTTATTGGGTTGATCTTAGCTCGTAAATTCACTTCTTTAGGAATTTTTTTTTAAGTTATACAGGCATCATGAGTTGCGTTAAAGACACATTTCTGACAAGTCTTACAAACAAAGTGTTTGAAGTCCGAAAAAGAACTAGGATTCCTAGAATGATCTGCATTTTGCATAGCTTTTAGCGTTTCCTCACAACTCTTAGATGCATGCCAATTCATAGATGTTTGATTATTGCTCATAGGTTTTGGTGTACAAGCATTAGGAGTGTGGTGTGTTTTAGCAGAAGGCATTTCCCTAGGTTCAAGATTCCTATTTTTGTTTTGTGTCTTTTTCTTAGCTTCCTTTAGATAGTAATTATGAGCCATATCATTAGAACCATACGATTCTTTTTGACTATTTTTAGAAGAGCTAGGTGCATTCACATGATGAGGTTTGGCAGGTACAGATTTTCTAACTTTAGGCAAATTACATGAGGGAGTGTGTACTTTGACAAAACTTTTTTCACATTCAACGTGGGAGGCAAACGTGGTTTAAAAAATTAGGTCTTCAGATTTAAAACGCATTTGGTTGTCTAACAACTGATAGGTTTTGTGGTGGATACGTCGGACCTTTCAAAGTGTTAGCAAAAGTTGGAAAGGTTGCCTACAGGCTGGAACTTCCTCAAGAGTTGAGCAGAGTTCACCATACTTTCCATGTGTCTAATCTGAAGAAATGTTATGCCGATGAACCATTAGTCATGCCGTTAGAAGGAATTCATGTTGACGATAAGCTCCAGTTTGTGGAAGAGCCCGTTGAAATCATGGAACGGGAGATCAAACGATTGAAGCGGAGCCGGATACCACTGGTTAAGGTTCGCTGGAACTCTAGGCGGGGCCCTGAGTTCACCTGGGAACGTGAAGATTCGTTCAAACAAAAATACCCACAACTCTTCACAAACCGGGCTTCGTCATCTACTACAAGGTCTTAAGCTTTGAGGACAAAGCTCTTTTAACGGGTGGAGACTGTAACATTTCTCATTTTTCATGTCTTTGTACGACTATATTAATGATCACTATTTATTTTAGTCCGATACGCGTTTACTTTTAATATTTACGTTTAAGCTAAACCGCGTAGACTAGAAATAATCAATGAATGTAAACGGTCACCAAATAAATTAAGGTTTACATCAACCAAGTAAGAAATAATTATTTTGAGAATAATTATGTACTTTGCGTATTTTATTTTTATTGGTCACGCAAAAGGGTTACGTTTCGCGATAAAATAGATTTGGACGCACCCCGGAAATACCTAGACTCACCTAGACTCCAACCAATGCCCACTTTGAAAACCTAAACACGAAATTTAATCAAATTCTGTGTTTATGTCACTTGGGTGTCGAGTATGGGCAAGTAAACCCACAATAAATCGTCCTTGGTGATTTATTTGCTAGCAAAAATCCCCTAATGATCTTAAGGGTACATGTACAAACTCTAAGCAATTAAAAATGGTACTTAGTGTTCCTAGTAACTAATACCTAGTGGTTAATGACCAATTTTGTTGGTCCTTTTCCTTGGATACCCGGTCACGACACACATATATACATAATCTTCAAGATTTGGCTAGCTAAGTAAATCATGTACCCAAAATCCTCTCATTAATACTTGTACTCAAGTGGTTTAACTTAAAACCATGTGTGATCAACTAGAAATCCTAAAAACCGCCCCCTCTAGCTCGGTTTGGTTTGTTTATGTGACTAGGAAAGTTAACAAGGCATATTGCCTATAAATACACATTCACAACTCACATAATACACTTTTACCCACTCTTAAACTCTCTCAAAGCTAACACAATCTCCTCTCTTGTTCGGGTTACAAACCGAAACCAAACACACTCACCTTGCCTCATTCGAAACCACAAACTTCACTAGGTTATCATATAAGCTTCTAAAAGGAGTATACGAGCTAAGGGATTGGGAAATAGACTTTGAAGCTTGGGAACGTACACGTTTGGGTGTATAAGGGTCGGGTCGACGTCCCAACTCACCATCAACGAAAGCTAGGACCCTTGTAAGTCGTACCTAAGTCCCTTGTATCATTTACCTTTCGTCATATCTCTTAGGTCCTCTATGTCATTTATGTTCGTACTATCTTACTAAGTTACCATTCGCGTTATATGCGGTTTCGAAACCTCATGGACGTGAACATCAATGGTTCGACCCATGCATGTATTCACGCTCCTAAGTTAAACAATCATGTGGACATGGTGGTGTAACTTGATTATAAAAGATATAACTAGCATGTTATAGCGTAAATATTCACTACAAATTCACAAACAGTAATCAAGTGGAATAATGGAAATCATTATGTGCAACGAGCACAAAAAGTATTCACGTAAACTTTTGTTGTAATCGAAACCTTTGGGCTTGGGAACTCTGAAACGACCTTATTAAACGAGAGCATGTAATGAATATACGATTCATAAACGTTTAAAGAAATGCCAAATGGTATTTTCAGACCTAGAAATCATTAGCAACTCAAGAGGTTAAATTTCGGGTCACGTGGAGCTTGGCATCACCATGTGGGAGGCCCACAGTACCCAGCTAGCCTCTTACGATTACGCAACGGCTTATAAATACGCATACAGCTTATTCATCGCTATGAATGCTAATTAAATTTACTTGTGGTTTGCATATAGCCGTTTCAAAAACCAAACCGAACCCTTAATGGGCTCACTAGCCCATTAACGAGTCCTATTCGAGCCATAAGCTCGACAATAAGCTCAAGCAGCATATTGATAACTCACATAAGCAAGATGGACTTAATAGACACCCAAATATAGTTAACGGACCTAATTGGACAAAGTCGTGACCCAAACAGAAATGTATTTCTGGTTTCTATTTGGCCCACGAAGATAAATAAAAAAAGCCCAAACCGAGCCAGACGGCTTATAAAATAAGGCTAGAATTGAAAACAAACTAATAAGTTCATAAGGCTAGAAAAGGTAGTTAAAAACACCTAATGGACCTTAGTATATAATTTTGGGTTAGTATTAGGCTCACAGAGCTCCCACCAAATAAGTCGAAAAAGCCAAAATAAGCTCTCCCAAGCTTATTTTCAGCTTAACCAACTTAAATGAGCTTAATGAAATCAATTGTGCCTTGTAAAACTATATCGGACCTTTAAAAACGCATTGATTTGGACCTTAACGGGCCCAATAAGGCCCATTAAGCCAAAATAAGCTCGTTAAAGCTTATTTATAAGCTTAGGCAGCTTATACAGCTTAGGGGACTTATTGAATCATAATGTCACTTGTTAGATCTTAATCGGAGTTAAAATGTGAATCTTGTGCTATTGACCCAATAATGTAACGCCTTCGGATATTCAACATTCCGCTGCATACTCGGATTTGAGGGTGTTACAAAGCCGCGTATTACAGGGCCCCGAGCTAAACTATACTCCAATATAAAAGCTTGTTCTATCACTAGTTTTTGCCGCCAAGAGGCTGCGAAGGTACTTCCAGGCTCATCCCATTGCAGTTATTACGGACCAACGGATTAAACAAATAATTTCACGTCTCGACGTGGCAGGGCGGCTACAAAAGTGGAGCGTCATGCTAGGAGAACATAATATAACGTACCGCCCAAGGACATCGGTGAAAGGACAGATACTGGCGGACTTTCTCATAGAAAAGCCAGACAAAAACCCGCCAGATACACCAGTTGTGGAAACCCCACCGGAGCCGTGGACACTGTTCACGGATGGATCATCATGTGTAGATGGATCAGGCGCAGGTCTAATCTTGACAAGCCCGGAGGGGACAGAGTTCACCTATGCTCTACGGTTTCAGTTTATCGCTTCTAACAATGAGACAGAGTATGAGGCACTGATAGCTGGCCTTCGGATAGCGGCGCAGATGGGCGTGCGAAATGTGCAAGTAAGTGTAGACTCTAAGTTGGTAGCAAACCAAGTCCTAGGAACGTACGTCGCCAAAGAAGAGAATATGGTTAAATACCTAGAGAATGTCAAAAGTTTGGTCAGCGGCTTCGCTAAATTTTCCATAAGCCAAGTACCACGAAGCAAAAATAAGAAAGCAGATGCCCTGAGCAAATTGCGTCAACTAGCTTTGCGCATCTATCTAAACAGGTTTTGGTTGAAATACTCAAAGAAAAATCCATACAAGAGGAGGAAGTAGCGACGGTGATGAGGGAAGAGGAAACAACATGGATAACCCCGATAACGGAGTACCTGAAAGATGGGACTCTCCCTGGTGAAAGAAAAGAGGCAAGCAAACTCCGCATAAAGGCTAGACAGTATGAATTGTTGAAAGGAGTTCTCTACAAACGGTCATTCCTAAAGCCGTGGCTAAGGTGTGTCGGGCCACTTCAAGCGAAGTATATGATCAGAGAAATTCATAAGGGGTCGTGCAGTATGCACGCAGGACAGCGGTCCGTGGTAGCCAAAGCTATGCGGCTAGGATATTATTGGCCAACTATGCACCGGGATGCACGGGAGATGATACGTACGTGCAAAGATTGTCAAATACATCGACCCGTGCCAAGAAATCCCCAACACAAGCTAACCCCAATCACGGCCCCATGGCCATTCTACAAGTGGGGAATTGACATAGCTGGCCCTTTCTCGGAAGGACCAGGAAAGGTCAAGTTTTTAATAGTCGTTGTGGATTATTTCACAAAGTGGATAGAAGCGAAAGCCGTGGCGACAATCACGGGAAATCAGGTGAAAAAATTCGTATGGGACAATATTGTATGCCACTTCGGTCTCCCAGGAGAAATAGTCTCAGATAACGGTAACCAGTTCAGCGACAACCCATTCAATGATTGGTGTGACAAATTAAATATCACACAGCGTTTTGCCTCAGTGAAGCACTCGCAATCCAATGGACTTGTAGAAAGGGCAAACTGAAGCTTGGGTGAGGGAATCAAAGCACGCCTGGGCGAAGGAAACAAGAATTGGGTAGAGGAACTTCCCCATGTTCTTTGGGCCTATCGAACAATGATTAAGTCAAGCCACGGAGACACTCCTTTCTCTTTGACCTATGGAATGGAAGCAGTCATACCCGCGGAAATCGGGATGCCTACATACCGCACTGCGACAATAGACGTTGTGCATAATGATGAAGAGCTACGGCTAAATTTGTATTTACTGGAAGAGAAACGGGAACGCACAACAATCTGTGAAGCCAAGGCTAAAAGAAAAATGACAAAATATTACAACGCAAGGGTTCGCGGCGTTACTTTTAGACCTGGAGACTTTGTCTACCGTAGCAATGATGCAAGTCACGCTATGGCCGGAGGGAAACTTGGCCCAAAATAGGAAGGACCTTATGAGGTCACGGAAGCACTTGGAGATGGAGCATACAAATTGAGATCCATGGATGGCGCGGTCCTTCCGCGGACAAGGAACATTATCAATCTCAAGAAATGTTACCTTTAAGCTACGACATGGATAAGTCTATTTTCTTTTTTAATTTGATTTCTTGTTTAGGGCCTTTAATAAAATCCATGTATTTCACATTTTGCTCTCAAGTTATTAATAAATTATGTGGGTCTAGCTAACCCTGCGCCTTCTTTATATGAAAATTTTCTAAACAAATCTTTCTTTAATATCAATTACTTGTTGTTCCGTATAATGAATAATCAACTTAATGAATGTCTTTGGATATTTCAAAGGATAAGCACCCTAATAATTGCTTGCCCTGTAAGTGGGTTGCAACCCCAGCGGCCACGGATTCTGTATCCTTATGCTACGTGTACCTAAGACGTTAGGCGCATAAGAGAAGACTCCCACGGAGCATGTAAGACACTGCAAGTGCAAATTATAAACAGTGGATAGTGCATTACAAAAATTGTTAACGTGCATTGTTATTCACGGACATCTGTGTATATATATTACAAGCCACAAATTGTCTAAGTACCACAGGCGGTACTATGGCCACTCCGAATTAAACATAGGAGGTAAAGACTTAGACCTAATCAACCTCGGAGAAACCTCGCATTCAGATCCTTCTGTCTGTGTGATGGCATCCGTAAGCAAAATGGCAAGACCTTGAGGAGCAACGGTCGAAACTGATACAACAACACCATCAGACCTAGCATGGTGACCAGAACCAACACCGTGTGTACGGCACACCACTCTGCATTTCTTTTTCTTCTCCGCCCGGCTTATATTCGCGGCAATGGCATCCTCCAACGATATCTCTTCTTTCACGGCCTAAGGGTCTTTGGGATTGCATACCTCAGGGTATATAGGAATCTTTAGTTGGGAAGAGCTCGAGCGGAGGTCATGAATCCACTGAGGGGCATCCTCCCCGGTATCACTCTCTAAGTGGAGAGAGGCCATTATTAAATCAAGGGGGCTATCCTTTAACCTCTTCAGTTGGTCTATTATAGGGTATTTCAGGTCTTTCAGGTCTTGGAGGGCTTTGACAAACTTGTCATTGGCTTCTGGGTCATACGCCTCAACATCCCCTAGATCACGGCCAACTTTCTCGTGCTCTATGCCATATTGTAGGCCTTCACACATACCCTTGGCAAGCCCTGCAGACACAACATCAACAAACGCCTGCCTCACCTCTAGAGACTCGGCGCACTTTAGAACGGCAACGCGCAGGCCGTGCCCAATAAGCCAGCGACGACCCGCGATCGCCGTCAACATGTGTGGATAAAGCTCTTCATCAAAATATATGCTTAGCTTATCTAGATGAGCATCTATCTATGCGCACCACTGCTCAACCTTATCATCCTCATACCTCTTGAATTCTTCGAAGGCGGCCTTTATTCGCTCCTCACCTATGATTTGAGCTTGAAGAGACGACACTTGCTGGGACAGCTGTGTATAATTTACCTGGAGATCTAAAAACTTGGCACGGAGGCTCTCCAACTCCTCGGCTAATTCTACATTCTTAGCCTCTGTGGCCTTCTTCATATCCGCCTCGGCTTCTAACAGGGCCTCCAGGTTTTTTGTTTGATTACGGAGAACCTGCACTTTCGTATCCGCAGATTTAAAGGAGTGGATCTCCTGATCAAGTTTCTTTATCTCCTCCTCCCTTGCTTGGATTCTTTGATCCCGCCTGGCTACCTTTTCCGTGGCTCTCTTCAGTAGCCGGACCTCTTGCTCGAACCTTAGCCTAAGCTGGGAACCCATAGCCACCTGCCGCGCCAAATTCATGTTATATTGGTTCAGAAATCCTCATTTCGCAAATGGCGCAGCTTCGAAAAGTACCCCGGCGGCACTATATGATCTACCACGTCCCGACATACATCCGAACTTTCCAAACGGAAACTATTGGTCACGCCCCATCCTGGCTGATATATACCGTTGGGCGACCTTGTAAAGGATGTAAAAGAGGTAGACTTCTCAGAGTCTGGGTCCCCCACAACGGTCGCTCCCTTAGAAGACCTGGATTGATATGGCATGTTAGCATACCTCAACAAAAAATAAAAAAGAATAAAGATAACAGAAGGGACAAATCACTTACTGGGCAATCTTCCATTCAGGGATTGACTGCGGCTTCGCGTATGATAAGGGGTCCGGGTCACTCACATCAGCAGGAGTCTCCTGCAGAGTTGGCATGGATAAGGTGGAGCCCGTATCTAGTCTTGTTTATTTCTCCCCAATGGTACTCTATGTTGGGCGAAAGGCAGCATGGTCTTTCCTAAGCACTTTGGTAGATGCAAGTCGCAATCAGCCCCATCGCCCCCCCCCCACCCCCCCCCCCCCGAAGGGACAAACACTTACTGGGCAATCTCCCGTTCAGGGATTGACCGCGGCTTCGCGTATGACAAGGGGTGGAGCCCGTATTTAGCAGGAGTCTCCTGCAGAGTTGGCATGGATAAGGTGGAGCCCGTATCTAGTCTTGTTTATTTCTCCCCAATGGTACTCTGTGTTGGGCGAAAGGCAGCATGGTCTTTCCTAAGCACTTTGGGAGGTGCATTCGCCTCTGCCCTATTGCCCCCCTCTCACGGCGCTTTTTACTCACAAGGGGTCCCATGGCGGCAACCTCCTTCTCAAGGCCCATTTCCGGTGTAACCCCACGGTTGGCACATTTTCTTGTGGAGGGACTTCAGGGGCAACCGTCTCCTGGCCTTGGTTTTCTGTTATGTCACTTTTAGTGATTCGGCGGGGAAAATCCTCGTTGGAAAAGTCCAGGGGCGACTTCTCCATGGTGGACGGTCTCCTTAAAGAACTGGACAGCCCTGTAGCATCTTCCATGGCTATCACGTGAGTGGCGGTGGCAATCAATAGGGGTACCTCATGCGCCGCACGGGGACGGGTTCTCGTCTTAACCTTAGTCGAATTTAGGGCGCTGATCAGGTTAAACAAATCCATTTCTGCATCAACACAAGCAATAACATTTGTTAGTTTATTTTTCAAGCACATACGAGGAGTACAAGGTTGTTTACAAATACCCACCCCGGTTATCGTCGTAAAAGAACGTGGGGTATACATCATCCCCAAGAAAGTATCTCCGGCTCAACCCTACTAAGCACAACAAAGCCTCAGGTTGTTTTTGGATAGGAGTGCGGCGTGTGTTTATTACCACCACATCCTCCAGGGAGTAGGAACCCACTACCGGCATCTCATCCTTCGGAGCACTTATACGCCAATCCACCGCGGTGGGGAACACTCTATCGTCTACCAAAAAAAAATCAGTTATTCCAATTCTTCAAGGAATCTAGGGGTTTCGTGTAACACTGTGGGGTGTTCTTTCCCGGTCGCTTGCTAAATGACATCATCCAGATATTAAACGAGGGAATATAAAAAGCATATATAAATTAAGCAAAGGAATTATGTGGAGGATACGACAGTTGATTTCGAAATGACTAACTTTGGCTGCACCTATCACGGATAGTTGTGACAAATGAATTTGATAGTGGCCAAGTATATCAAAGAGAAATTGTGATATGGGGAGCTGAAAGTTGGCAAACTCAAAAAACTTGGTGTAGACGCCAACCTTACCCTCCTAAAAATCTACGATTCGGTCCCCTGGACTAGGCAATTCCGGATGTAACTCCTCTGCTATGCCATACTCGGAGGTAAACTCCAATAGATATTCGGAGGAGATGGTTGATATAGCGGTTTCGAGCTGTATTGTGTCCCTACCCATTTTTAAATAAGTTTTATAAAGTGGCGGGGTGTACTAACCTGTCGTCAGGAGATTCCGTGGGAAAGAGTAACGAGTACGGCTGTGTGTGTAAAAATGGAGGTTTGATTTAAAAACTGTGTAAACATGAACAGTCGTCGTTGGTTCCATTTATACGATGTCCTCGACAGGCGTACATAGTTAGATGATCGACACGTGTCCCACTTAGCTTTTGATGGCTCAGATCGGATGGTAGGTGAAACGGTTGTGGAATATGCATCCCAAGGATGGTTCGAGATATTTATAGTCTAGGAACCATGACCGAGGTTCTGGCCACAACCACGTCTCCTAGACTGGGGGGACATAATGACGTATAGTCTGGATCGACCCGACCCATACATACTCTTATGGGCTTGTTGACTGATATTGGACCTCCGACCTGGTATTGCAGTCACGGCTGGTTGGGCTCGCTGGTCGCGGCTACTAAAACACTATCCGTGAAACGCGATGCACGCTTAAATTATTTCCAAGGATAATCTAATTAAATAAGAAGATATGTTTTACTTATTTAAAAGGATTCAGGATAATGTCGAATCCCTAAACTATCGGCCGTATCTTAGGCCGGAAAATACAGAAACCCTAAAGGGTATTCACTCTATAAAAGGAACGTAATTATCATTGGTATAGGTATCTCATAAACCCTAATTACATTCGATGACTCCCTCAAGATCATACACTTACTCTCACGCGGAGTCTAATCGTGGGATCCGCTCCCACGATAAGGTTAACGGTGTTTATTTCCTTGTGCAGGGTCCTTCAACAAATTCACTTGGTATAAGAACAAGGCACTCTACACCCGAATAGCAGCCTATTCGGATCAAACTAGACCCAACCCAACTTTTGTATCAACAAACTCATAATGAGTGTTCAAATTATTCAGGTTCTATTTAGTAGTACACATTTGACCTGTCCCATCTACAACTTCCTGGAATGGATGACTTTAGTCATGGAGATGATTTTTGTAGGCGAGGAGATGACATTGGTACTTGGTTGAATGTTGATTATGATTTGTTACAAGATGACGACTATGTAGGCCTCGAAAGGTAGACGATTTGAGAGACTTCCCTGAATGTTTCAGATTTTGCAAGAATTTGAAGATGGATATCACTTAGCTTGTAAAAATCTTATTTGCTAGTTTTTGTTTAACTTACTATATCTTAAGAGACGTTGTATTCTGATTGTAGCATCACTCGTCAA
This sequence comes from Tanacetum coccineum, assembly GCA_026074375.1. Classification (NCBI taxonomy): domain Eukaryota; kingdom Viridiplantae; phylum Streptophyta; class Magnoliopsida; order Asterales; family Asteraceae; genus Tanacetum; species Tanacetum coccineum. The sequence goes on along the minus strand of BQNB010008529.1, from coordinate 69,949 downwards.
GGCAAAATGCATCTCTTGTACATGCAAGTTAAGTTTATAATAAGATTAATGTGTTCATAACGTTACTAGTTCTTCCTATGTTTATTCCTATCTTTTTGTTCAAATATATTTGTAGGTTTAGATTTTTTTTCTTTTATTGTTGAATCCTGGGATATGTTTTTCATACAATTTGGATGGGCTGATGGAAACTAATGTGTATTCGTTAATTGACTTTTAACAATTAGGAATATATCAATCAGGTCAAAACAAGTGTTTATGAGGTATGTTTCTTCTTTATTTACCATAACAATATAACATTATCAGTTACATGGCAGCATAACAATGGGTTACATTCAAGATTGCAGAAAGTGAAATAGAAAGCAAAACTATGAACAAATACAAAGAAATACTGGAATTTGTTAAAGCTGCAGTCATCTCAGTCATTGTTGGCACCTTAACAAGCTTGCCTAATTCCTTGATCCATTATAACAATAGCTATGAGCTAACACGTTGATCCATTATAACAAATAGAGTCCTTAGAGCTCACCGAGTTTGGCCTCGACCTTTTCTTTAGCTTCTGTGGGAACCTTGTCCCCTAATTCCTTAAGCTGCTACTCTGTTGGGTACACAACTTAATCAGCTTGGTTCCTTTTTGTCAACGGCATCACCTTTTTTCCTTGTCTTTGTTTGCAAACTTTTCAGCTTGGTTAACCATTCTTTGTACCTGTAAATAATACCATAACAAGATTTCAGTTTACTTTCATTGGCAAGCAACCTGTAAAGAACATATGCAATCGGCTTACGCACTCCATATTTCTTCAATCTTCATTAGGGTACTAAACTACAAAAACCAAACGTAGCAGGATGTATATATTGGAAAACATTACTTTAACCAAAACCTGTTTGCCCTGTCACCTAACCCGCCAAGCCATCTCATCTTGCGACCTCTAGTCTTTGGTTATAATCTCTAGCGAAAACATTTAAATGTATCATTTTAATGATGTGGATAAATTCCGTTTGTTTATAATATGTTCCAACTTCAGGTGTTTATAATATTCAAGCACCTAACTAATTAAGGGTAAAATATATGTGCATCACACTAACTAATTCAGGGCATCAGTTTGTTAACACGTTGAACAATTCAAAAAGTAAATAATGAAAAATTTAGTGCATCACAGTTGAAATTAATGCATTACAGTTATAAAATATCATTTACAAATTTTATCAAACACCTTGTCTGTAGTTTTTGTAAACATATTTTTCAATCTTTTTTTTCTCAAATTTGCTTAAAGTGACTAATCAATTATAGTTCATAGTATCACAAAACATATAAAATCGATGATGTTTAAGATATGTTAATTTGCAAACAAATTTTCACTATTTTTCACAATATATGATGATTTTTTTTGAACAACAATATATGATGATTAAGATATGTTAATTTGCAAAGAAAAAGAAGTAGAGAAGTAGATTCCATAATTGCATAAAACACATGATTGGTGCTTTTCTTACATGGTAACTCCTGCTTTTCAACCTTTGGTTCGCAACAACATAATGTACCTTATCTGTCATTGACTTATTACATGCTTTGTGCCATTACTACACCGATGAAACATGTCCTTATTTGATTAAAATATTTTGTAGTAACTTTATTTTCCGGAAACCCTTTAGTTGTGCACAGTATCACATCTTTTATATTTAGTTTATGTATTTTCACTAAGTGGTCCAATTACAGAAATTAAAGTTACTATCTTTGTGTAATCTGTTGCACGAGGGACGGGAAACGGGGACGAGGGACGACGGAGACGGTACAAGTACTCTAGTACGCGTAAACGCCAACATCCGAAAATTCAAAAACGGTACGGCGGGGAAACGTTAATTGTGTTTTCATATTTTAATATAACACAAATTAATCTTTCAAAAGACAAAATATTATACAACATTCAAAATCAAAACAATATTGACTCGTAATATCAAAGTATTTAAGCACATTTTTTGTCCTTGTGATTTGGTGCATTTTCTCACTTTTGGTCCAACAATAAAAAAAGGTTATGAGTTTTTGGTCCAAAACACATAGTTTTCGTTCCACTTTTGGTCCAAAAGACATAGTTTCGTACACTTTTTGGTCCAAAAAGAGACATAGGTGTTGTTTCACTTTAGTCCAAAAAATTTTAAGTCAAATTCCACGGGAAATGGACTAAAAGTGGACCGAGAACTATGTTTTTTGGACCAAAACCCAAACCTTTTTTTTGAATTTTGGACTCAAAAGTAAATCGCAGAAAGACCAAAACCACAAAGGACCATAAAAATTGTACTTAACTCTAATATCAATTAAATAAATAAAGCAATCAATAGAAAAGTTCGATTCTTATTTTAACACTTGTTTTTAAAAAACAGAAAATAGTTGTGTGAATAGTGAAAAGTAAAATATATACTACTGTATATATTACTTTTTTTGAACACTCAATATAGTAATCACAGACCACTAGAATAAGCTAAAAATTACAAAGCGACAAGGTAACATGGATTTTTAATCCAATCGTTCAACTAAAAGAGGCTTTACATCTAATTACGATACCCATAAAAAAACCGAGCCAACAATATAATAACCGATGGTCCTGATTGGTCGGCCCAGAGGACAACGATTGTTGACGAGAATGAGCCGGTGGGCTTAGTGCTAGAAGAAACGAAGTTATGGTAGTAAAGATTCCCATCCAATCCAATGTCATAGAGAAGTTTAAGTCGAATTACAATTGTCTATTATTTGTGTCCTAATTTATTATGCCTATTATAATTTTTCTTGGTCCTTAAGTTTAGGGATTTAGAATTATCTTGTGTTTTTGTTTCCTCTATATATTGTGTAAAACTCCTTGGTTGGTTGGTGAATGATTATTGAAGTTTTCATATTAAACACGTCGTTTGTGTTCTCTTACTCGGTTGGCCGAGAAGAATTTTCCGACGACCAATAACTGGTTGGCCACGTGCTTCTCCCCGCTAGTTCAAGTCCTAGGGTTCTATTTTTCCTCCCAACATCCTTATCAAGTGTATCATAAACCAGGGATCTCCCAATATGTCCTGCACGGGGACGAGATCATCGTCGCCAACAACCAAGAACACCGCTGCAGAAACCAGCGGTCATGCTACTTCGCGATCCCCGTGGATGTTGAGATTGAACGACTCCCGTAGAAAGGATTAGGGAGCGCGAAACTCAATCCTTTTAATCGTTTATAAAGGCAGTTTGAAGACACCCCGATCCGATCCGATGTAGACGAAACGGAAGAGGATGACTTCGAAAATTATTTTCATGATTCGCCACCACAAACACCTCCACGACACCACCGACAGCCACCAGCACCGCACCACCCTATGGATCCATTGCGATCTTTAGGCATTCGCACTGAAATTCCATAAAAAAAAAAAATAAAAAAAAAAAAAAAAAAGAAAAAAAAAAAAAAAAAAAAAAAAAAAAGAAACAGAATACGATCAAGCTCCACCCCGATAATTTCCCTACTGGTGACAAACGTCCGAGAGAATCTGTTGACCTTCGCGACAATCCTGACAACGAGAAGGTCAAATTGGTGCTATCAACTAAAAAAATATGCACTTTATGTGGGAACACATACAACTACAACGGTATCGAAACGGTAAACACAAAATCTCCTCCTGGAATAAGATGCAGCGCCTCCTACGTGCCAAATTTCTTCCACTTACTTTCAAACAGGACGCTTATCTTGACTACCAAAACCTCCGACAAGGATCTCTGTCTGTAGAAGATCTTATTACTGAGTTTGAACGGATGCGTTTACGTTGCGGGGCTGAAGAAGATGAAGAGCAAGTGATCGCCCGTTTTTTGGGTGTGCTTCGACCTGACATCGCCGACGCGGTTTCACTTACACAATATTATTCTTTTTCAGATGTATGCAGATTGGCTTTGCGAGTTGAACAACAAAACACACGCAAGAACAAATCAGTTGGCCGATTCCAACCCTCTACCCGTACCTCAACTCAACCACAATTCGCCCCAAAACCTGGACCGACCAAAACTGAAACGCCAACCGTTACCACCGCCCCACTTGATACTTCCGGCCCTCTACGTTGTTTCAAGTGCCAAGGTTTGGGTCACCTCAAACGTGACTGCCCGAACAAACAACTTGTGGCATTTGTTGACGATGTTGAACCTAAGTATGACACCGAGAATGAAGATGCATCTGTGACACTTTACCCAGATCAAGGCGAAGCACTTATTGTCCGAAGGGTATTAACTTCTGTTGTCACACCTCCGGATAATGACACTACGTGGCTGCGACACAACATCTTTCGTACTCAATGCACTTCCAAGGGTCGTGTTTGTACCGTCATTATCGACGGTGGAAGCTGTGAAAACATGGTCGCTAAAACCATGGTCGACAAACTTGGGTTACCTACCACGGACCACCCCGACCCGTACCAACTTACGTGGTTCCGGAAAGGTAATCTTGTTAAAGTCACACAACGATGTTTGGTTGCTTTTTCCATCGGCAACAAATACAAAGATGATTAAGCGCACGTGTGAAGTTTGTTCCAATGGAACTCGTTGCCACTTATTACTTGGACGCCCGTGGCTCTACGACCATCAAGTCAAACATGACGGTTTTCGTAACACCTACTCCTTCCACAAGGACGGTCTTCACGTCACATTGGCCCCTCTAAATCCTAAGGACGCGACACCGAGTAGACCCATGACGAAGGATGAAATTGTTGGTCTTGCTCGCCAATCGCCTCCGGGTCCAATACTTGGCTTGGTTGTGCTTGAAGAAAACACACCAATTTCTGACGTTCCACATGAGGATTTTTCATTTGTCATTCGTCATAAAGCTGGGAGTGCGAATACGGTGGCGATCCCTTAGTAGGCGGCCGTTATGACACCACGTCTACTGTTTCGTAGTGGAGGGGATTTGAGAATCTAAACTGTTATAACCGTGGATGCCCCGGATTTAAAGATTTATGGATTAAATGCAACACTACCCCATTTCGTGATTATGTTCGCCGTGACATTTTTTCCTGTTCAAAGGTCGTCGTCTATGTGTCCCACTTTCTTCGGTCCGGGAAGCAATCATTCTTGAGGCTCATCAGGAGGTTTAGCGGTCATTTTCGGACTAGACAAAACTGTTTGCAATGATTCCTGACGTTTTTTTTGGCCCAAGCTTTTATGAATGTCGATGCAAGTGTTTAAGTTGTTGTCGCATTTGTCATCTTGCAAAGACTCAATCACACTAATCAAGGCTCTACACTCCGATGCCTACACCAAACTGGTCCTTGGGGAAAAAAAAGACGTTTCCAATGATTATGTTCTTGGTATTACCTTTACACAACGCAAGAAAGATTCCATTATGGGGTGGTCGACCGTTTTTTTCAAAGATGGCGCATTTTCATCCTTGTTTCAAAAACATATGATGCATCTCAGTGCCGTTTATAGTTGCTGAGGTCGTGAGATTGCATGGTGTTCCCAAGACTATTACTTCGGATAGAGATGTCAAGTTCGTTAGCCATTTCTGGCGCACCTTATGGAAGCACTTAGGCGCCAACTTGCAATTTAGCTCCTCTCATCACCCGCAAACGGATGGACAAACGGAGGTCACTAACTGGAGTTTAGGGAATTTGCTTCGTTCATTAGTTGGCGATAATAAAGAAATATAGGATCTGTCCTTCCTCAACTGAAATCGCATAAAACCGTTCCTCACTCTAGCTCGACAGTCCGCAGCCCTTTTGGTGAGTTTTTATGGACCAAACCCTTTTACACTTTGGACCTCCGCACCTTACCCCTGTGATTCTTATAGTGTTGAAGGAGAAGCTCAAGCCACTCAAATCAAAGCTTTACATGAACAAGTTCGTGACCAAATCACGAAACATAACTTGCAATATCAGGCACGTGCTAACAAACATCGAAAGCATGTTGTTTTCAATGAGGGTGATTTAGTTTGGATTTACTTGCGTAGACCGTTTTCCGCCGGGTCGTTATGGAAAGTACAGGATCGTGCCGATGGTCCATTTCGTGTGTTAAAGCGTATCAATGATAATGCATATAAGATCGATTTGCCTGGGTCGTATGGAGTTTCTGCCACTTTTAATGTTGCTGACTTGACACCTTATGTTGAAGCAGATGATTTTCATGGAGACTCGGGGACGAGTCGTTTTTTAGAGGGGGAGGATGATACCGATGGGCCTGATGGGTCGAGCCCAGTGGACCAACGAGCTGTTGACGAGAATGAGGCCGGTGGGCTAAGTGGCTGAAGAAACAAGTTATGGTAACAAGATCCCATCCAACCAAAGTCAAAGGAGAAGTTGAAGTCAATGTACAATTCTATTTTTGGTTCTAATTTATTATGCCAATTATGATGTTTTTTCTATAAATAACCAACTAGATAACAATCATAATACTTGTAAAGTAGTACTAAGCAAGGACCGAAACAAACATTAATAACAAATAAGACTGAAGCTAATTTTTTTTTTGAACAGCAATATATTATTAAACCACTAGCAAGAAGCTAGAAATTACAAAGCGACAAGGTACGGATTTTTAAGCCAATCGTTCCAACTAAACGAGGCTTTACATCTATTACGACACCAATAAAAAGACCGAGACACAATATCCTCAAAAATCATCGCCTTTGGAGAAGAAACCGCTTCAAAGATATACTTGTTCCGATATTGCCAAACATGCCACCACATTACGTAAAAAACACCTTCGAGAGCCTGCTTATAATTAGAAGATAAGCGAAGATTCACAAGCCAGTTTAACCAATCTTCATATGAGTCGGCCTCTATGTAAGTAATATCCCACCATAGTGTTATCTTTCGGATAATATCTCTAACCATATTACACTTAAAAAATAAATGGCTAGACGACTCCACCTCATTGTCACAAATAGAACACGTAATAGATTCTATATCCATACCTCTACGAGAAATGTTGAAACGCGTCGGTAATGAATCAATCTTAACTTTCCACGCATGAACATTCACCTTAATAGGGACAAGTTTTATCCACCGTGTCTTTGTAGTTACGTCCGGCAACATTTTATCATCTAGCATCTTTCTAACAGAAGCAACAGAAAAATCACCCGAGTTCTCCAAGGACCATTTCCAACGATCTGACACAGGAACAAGGTTTACGTCTTGGACCTGAACCAATAAAGCTTCGTACTGCTCCTGTTCGATACCACCCCTGGGTTTTCGACGAAAAGAAAAGTCCAAACTGGATTGAGTCAACTTTGTGCCAACCTTCACAAACTTACATGTCTCTAGAGCATAGATTATGGGAACATTGGCTTTAAATGAGAATCGCGCGTTACTGCATGGCGTTTTTTTATTGTATTTTGTGCGGGTTTATTTTTTCGGTTCAATTTGCATACTGTAAATATGACTAAGTGTCCAAAAACTAAATTGTAAAATTTTAAATAAAACAAAAAAAATAAAATAAAAGATGTTTGATAAAAGAAAGTTAGGAAAGGACATCTTTTGGTTTAGTTTTTGTCACCCACGTGACTTACTTGTACCAAACAGAAAAGAAATTTGTTTATAATAACATCCCTTGCCCCACCGATTAGATTCTTCATCTTTTTTTTTTTTTTTTTTCCATTAGTTTTTTTCTCATATTCACATCTCAACAAAATAATGCTTTCTTTACATCCTAAAAAACCTACGAAAAACAATCCTCCACTTTGAATTTGAAGAAGATACACTTTTAAGGGGGTGCAAATATCATCTCCGCCCCTGCTCCCACATGCATTCTTATTTCTTCTTCAAGATCCAACGCCAACATCTCGAACCAGACATAAGAAACGTGACTTTGTAGGCCAGAAACATTTCCCCAAACGTTTCCTAGATAAGGATCCGCGTACCATAATTGTAGAAACATTTCCCCTTCTCTTGGGGACGTTTCCCCGCCGTTTCCCCGCGTTTCCGAAACGTCATACGGCATCCCAGCGGCGTTTCCGTGCAACCTAGCTTGTAATCTCATATAATCATAGGATACATTCGATCTAACTGGATATAGAAAAACAACAAATAAATTATATCTTTTTCCTATAATTTGTCCTAATCGCTCAATTCCGTAGATTCCATATTCATCAGATTAGTTCCTATGTAACATTTAAAATATGCTTTTCATTGTATAATCATACCACCCTCACGCCCTCCCTAAAAGGTTTCATCATAAACAATTTCATATGATTATAGTATATAAAAATATACCAAAATGAAACAGCAAAAGCTTATTATGTAAGGTAAACACAGGACTCATGATTTGGGTTCATCGTCATCTTTCTTTGACAAACGTCTATATGTTTTAGACTTAATATTTTAAATCCTCTTCGCCTTAACATCATGAAAAAATAGAAGATTACGCATCTTAGCAAGACAGTCTTGTCGTTCCTTCACATCTTCTACAGATACCCCTATTCCAACACCAAATGGAATGAAGTTAAATTTTTTCAAATTGATAAAATAAATAATCAAGAAGATGTAACATAACAGTTACCATGTATACGTATGGCCTCCTTGACCATGGTGATGAATTTCAAGCTACTGAGCACATATGCGGCTGCATCTTCTAACAACCTCCAGCTTGCATACCTCCTATACCAGCATGCACTGATGAAACATAAGAATGTTCTTTATTATGGAAGTCACCATGTTGGAAAAATAAGCATAATATAGACTCCATTACAACATAACTACTTTAATTCTAAGCCAAGGCTTTGCCTAAAAAAAGTTCTTAAATACATCAGTCTAACATTTTTAATTTAAATAAAAAATCATTTTCCAAAGCGGGGGTTTTAAAGTTATCTGGCTGCAACTTAAGCAGACACAAACTCTCTTTTTTACGTCTGAAAAGTTCTTCAGTTATTTTCTAGTCCCACTAAATTTGAAACAGAATCCAAAGGACATTCCCTGTCGAAAAATGAGAAAACGACAACAAATAACGATTCATTATATGACTAAATTTAACAACTACACTAATGTAATTTACAGTGAAATTTATATTCTAGAATGTTATACTACTAAGACAATAAACTTCAGCAACCAACTTTGTAGAACAAGAATGATGAATTTCTATGTATATATAAGGGGTGTTTGGGTAAAGTTTTGTTAAGTGGTGGATAGCTTATTGTAACTTGGAAAAGCTAATAAGCCCTTTGAAGGTGTTTAGTTAAGCTTATATTAAACCGCGTGTATCATTATTTGGAAGGAAATAACCTGACAATAATAATCCCTTGGGTTAGGGATTTTTTAAGAAACCATAAGCTTTTAATAATAAGCTTATCCAAATACACCCCGTCAGTCATCAACACGTTATACTTTATATCAATTCATAAGCGAATAGTTGAACGACAAGTTCTACCCTACATGTTACCATTATTTTACTAATTGGTTTGGAGACTGGTCATTTGTTGCTAATATTTAGTCAGTAGGTTTGGTATTGTACTTATAGGATTGCTCCTATGGCACAGGAACTAAGTCAGCTCAGAAACATAAGCATAGAAATCCTCAAGTAAAACTCGAATATAGTATATATATATATAAATAATATATATAATATGTATATATATATTATAAATAATATATATATAATATATATATATATTTAAATATATAAATAAAAGAAATACAAAAATACAGGTGAAAATGACTCAAGTTGATAAGAACTTTTTAAAAAAAATGATCGATCAGAATAAGTGGGGGGGGCTGATTCTATCTTATGTTCTAATTAATAACGGTGAAAATGACTTTTTTGTTGACATGAAAGATCATTTTGATGTTTGTAGCAGTTTAGACAATTAAGACCAACTTTAAAGAAACAACATTTTTTGTAAATCTACTATATCTGCTATAAAAATAAAATATATATAAATAATATGATACAACTATAAAATAATTAATATAAAATAATCTACCTATTATACAAGGGAAACCCCCTTTTTGCTGTAGCACCCTCAAAAATTGCCACGTAGAAGCCAACAAGTTTGACACTGTTGAGTTTTTGACTCTTGAGGGCAATGACTCACCTTATGTGTACCCTCAACTCTCATTAATGAGAAAACAAAAAACACACTGCTATCCTTTCATATATGTACATCTCTCTTTCCATATTCATATACTCACTTGCCATTTTTTGACGACATCATTTTCCAATAGCGGTAACCACATCTTTTCTATTCCTTACTTTTTATTTGATTTTGTCATGTGCTTACTGCCTAAACGCAGTTCTACACGATATTGTATATATTCTGTTTCGTTATCTTAAAAATTTACGGAGGTTGTTGTGGTGACGACGTACTTATCTATCTAGATGGAGATGAATTAAACAACATCAAATTAATCCTTATGCTAGTAAAAGCAAGAGACGGCATGTCCATCTTTATGATGTCTAAAACTTTTGCATATTTACCACCAGTTCCAATTGAGGTATTTACATTTTTGAGACTTGTTATATGACGTTTATGTTTGGCTGTATTTGTAATATATCTTCTTACATTTTAATTCATGTAAGAGTTTAGTGTTACCTTTGGCTATTTTTAACACTCTGGGTCAGAGGACCATGTGTTTTTTTTTTGAAATGATAAGGTGGTGGTTTGCATGGCGAAAGAATATATGATCATAAAGGTAAAAAACTTTCAAACCTATAATTAATTTTTTGTTTTCTTTACAAAATTCTATTTTAACGAAGGCAAAAAAAACTGGATTTTCTTTTGTTCTATGTTTGTTCAAATTTCTGCTCTAGCAGATTATTTTTTGCATTTAGGTATTCTTTTCTAAACTATAACACACAATAGAGTGCCTCTATATTTGTTGGAAAGCGCATTTTTGAGTTGTTCCACATTTAATTTCTGACTAACTCTAGATAAAAGATCAATTGGCCTAACAAGATCATAGTAAATCCAATTTTAAATTGTATTCTATTATCATATTAAATGTTAACTTAGAGTTTAAACTATATATGCATCTTCTTGAATGCATTCTTATGTATTTTGATATTTTATGTACTAGGTAGATAAATGGGAACTTCATGATTACAACTTCAGTTTTTATGAATATGATACTTTAGATAAAACTAATAACTTTTTAACAAAGTAAAAGGTGTATACTTTTATATGGTTCTTCAAGCGGTAACCTTAGTCATTCCAGTTTCGCTTTTTTTTACAAAACAATCTTTAATGAAGGCAATATAATCTTCACAACCAACTCATTATCATAGATTGTGAGGCAACTTAAACTAAATGACCGAAACTGTGATGAAAATATATTATAGTTAATGACAAATTTATTTTCCATATGCAGACATATTTTGTAGTGCATCGTAAGACAGAAACATAGAGAAAAACATAAATCATTTCAAGTTGCTAAATTAATATGTGAAGACTGAAGAAATAGTGGTTTGTAACTTTTTACTATTTAAAGGAATGGTGACATGAAAGGTGGTTGGGTGTTAGTCATAACCTTTAAGGGGTAGGTAGCGGTAGAGTCATGAGGGATGAACAACATTGTCATATTATTAATGAATGGATCCATCTTCAATTGTAAAATCTAAAGTTGTTGGTAATGTGATTCTATATAATTACAAGCAAAGGAAAATGCGTGCATCAAACAAACAAGATGAGTCAAGCAAAATGGGCGTGACTGACTTGTGAAAATATAGTACGGAGTACTTGTAGCATAGTTAATGTCCTGGGATGGTTGTGATTATTTCTTGCCATACTCTGTTATAATTTTTTTTTTGACTTTTGTTGCATCACATTACCAATTGTACTCACTAGGCTTTAATTTAATAATAGCATGTGCTATAGAACTCTTCTTTTTCATCTATGATTTTTAGTTACAATTTGCAACATAGTACAAGTGAGATAACATTGTTTTAAACATTATGAAAGATTATGCAACAAAAAAAAAATATGAAAGATGGAAAGCAATCAATAGTAACATTTAACTAAAAAGTATGCAATGTTTCTTATGAAAAAACAATCTCAAATAAAAAGTGTGTATGTAAAAGATACACTATTTAACCTTCTCAAATTATTTGACACATGAACACTTAAATACTAGACACTTCATTTAAATGATCGAATCTTTTGGTATAGTTTGTTTCGCAAATTTTTTAATATTGATGATGGCTTATTTCATTTTGTTAACTTATCTAATACACACTCCCTTCTTTGCATCTACATACTTGAAACAACTGATTATTATTAAGTAATATTATAAATTACTCTAGCAACTTTAAAAAACAAACATGAGCGATGATGGGCCGTGCTTAGCACGGCCAAAAAGAAATCACTAGTAAATAAATAAATAAAAACGCATGTGTAACAGTATCAAAACCACCAGGAACCTTGTTTCTACTTTCTTTTTGTTAATTTTTGCGTAAGAAAAATAAAACCAATCTTTACTCATGTACCTAAGTCGTCAGTTTAAATGGTTGATTTTTTCTTGGTATTTTAAGATAAGATTTACAAAATCTATGTGAGTTTTAGTTTGATTTAGTGAGATATTAATTAATTTTGAGTAAAACCTAAGTAGATCCATCTAGGGTTTGAAGATATGGTTTTGTTCGATGTAACAGAAGTGCTTTTGAGGTTGACTGTCAAAGATGTTCTTCGATGCAAAAGTGATTGTAAGTCATGGTATTCTTTGATTTCAAGTCCTTGTTTTGTTAAACTTCTTCTTAAACATATTTGCAAGAAAGAGGACAAAACTAATAAACAACTTGGAAACAGAAGAATTGCTATGACTAGAAGATATGTAATTAGGAAGGGAATTTCTTGTATTATACCTAAAGAGTGGGGATCCTACCATTCATTGAGAATTCAAGGTTCTTCTAATGGCCTAGTTTGCATATCTTCATATGGATATCGACTTTCTTTAACCAATCATTCCACTCGAGAGTTTTGAAAACTGCATACTCACATCGTTACGGCTTTGGTTATGATTCATCCACAGATGATCACAAACTTGTTATGGCCATCAACCAAGGTTCTGATAATGGGACACTTGTTCAAATCTTATCTTTGAAACCAGAAACATTTTGGACATGTCAATTATAGTTTCCATGATATCTTACATGCCATGTTTTAATTTGCTCATTAACAGAAGGACAATGTGGTGTTACCATGCATTTGCATCAAGACTTTAATATCACCCATGAAAAGTAAAACTCAATAAAACTTATTTCACTTTTGGTAAAAAATTGTTGCAGAAAACATGACTACCACATAAAGATTATATAAGATAACAAATCTGTGCATAACCAACAGTTTCTGTTCAGTAGCAAACAACAAACTTTGACATGAAAATCCAATATGTCAGTAATTCCTTTTCATGACATTATATTTCTTTTATCCTGTTGTTCTTTTACATTCACATATTCCACAACATACATGAGTCATTAATTGTAGGGAAATTAGTGATGCAAGAAGACAATAGACAGTTATAACAATCGAATATGAAAGATTTAAACATCATTGATTCCTTCATACATATACTTGATTTAAACGTAAATTTATTGCAGATTAAATTCACTCTTGGTCATTCATGGTATAATATTGGTATCAGTTATACATTAATGTTTAGAGTCTAATTATACGTGGCCAATTGAATCTAGAATTCCTTTAAAGAACATATTAATGCTGTTAGACACATAAACCCAATTTACCATGTTAATTGTATCACATAAATGTCATATGATTTATTTGTACCATAAGTGTGATCCATGCATGTCACGAAAACCACCATTAAGACATCGAGGTGGCTTGTTTCCAGATTCCAGTATCATCTAGCTATATGTATCTGACTCATTTCCAACTACTGTAATTAACTAGTTATTTCAAGTCTAGTGAGCATTTGAACAATTCTCTAGCACTATGGGTAAACGATCAAAGTTCATTCATAAAACGTTGGTGAATCCGTCTTTGCTGTTCCATAGGCCTTCCGTTGTTGTGATTGATCCGTACGTTTAGTGTTTAGACTGCAAAGAAGCCTAAGACATGAGCTATTCGTATAATCTTTAAGTTTCATTGAGATCGCTGGAGTCGTACTTGGAGGGTAGAACATTACAAGCACTACAATTACGAAATTCGTAATATGTAAAAATGTTCATGTTGACATGAAAAAAAACCGAACTGGAATGGTTTATTATGGGGGGTGTTTCAATTAGTCATTTTATAGAACGTATTGTATTTGAAATCACCAACATGAACCAATCATGAGCTTAACTCAACACGCAAGGACATCAAAAATCACATTCTTTAGCACCCACATAACATATTGTAAAGACACAAAATAAAATTGTTTAAGGTATATTGAAGGTCAATTGTATTAGCTTTTTATTTAAATATTGATTCAAATACGTTACTTTTTTTGTGTCATTCATGTATAAAATAGTGTCACAATAAATCTTGTTTTAGTGTCATACTTTGATTAAAAAAGTGACACAAATAATACATTACCTTTAGTGTCACATTTTTAGTTAATATGTGACACAAATAACTATCTTTTGTGTCACACGTTTAAATACAGCTGATGCAAATAACTTATACTAGCTCTTTTGTGTCACATTTTTCAAAGGAGATGCCACTAATGATATTTTTACTTTGTAAATTTATGTTTTAGCATCACACTATTAAACAACTGTCACTAATAAGGCGACACAAATTGGAGCATTTTTTGTACCAAGTTTAGAACCAACCATCATGAATGAAAGAGCTTAATTAAAAACATAGATACTATGAAATGCCTATCAATCAGTTTAGATCCACATAAATAGAAAGTAGAACCAAGAGGGAATAATTTAATACAAATTATATTAATAATAGCTAAACACACGAAAGAGGAACAGGAGAGAATCTCGTCTCACTTATTACAGCTTCTACCGATCGACATGAACTTATAGATCTATGGCGGCATGATACTTTATTTCACCTTTACCCCCTCTTTGGATAATTAAAAAAAACCCAAAGATAAAACCATTACCAGTCATGGTCACGCTCACGTCCTGGCCCCTCATCAATGTCAAGTCTAGCATTATCTCAAGGCAGGATGTTCACCAAAGAAGGCCTGTTCTTAGGTAGAATTTCCTTGGGACCGCCAATTATGTAGCCTTTGGTTTTGCCAGGAGTAAAATGCAAAAGAACATATGAGTTTCCTTTGAACAGGTAAGCCTCCCCAGAGATATGTGACGCAAAGGCAGCTCCTATGTCGCTAGCGAAAATAGTGTTCTTAAGGCATTTAAACCCGTCTACTATAGGACGTATGGCAATGAGTTTTCGATGCATATAGTCAACGAAGGCATATTCTCCGCCTTTGAAGATGTATACTTCATTAGTAACCGTTGATTCAAATGCAGCATCCACCCCCTTTTTCAAACTTTGTACCTTTGAAGAAAGGAAACATCTGCTTGATTGTCTTAGGACCTTCAAGAATCTTATCATTTGTAGTCCCTGGTGCATAATTAAACAAGGGAATCGTGGTCGAAAAACATGTAACATCTTCTTAGATCTCTAAGAAAACATCGACTAAATGGACCACAAAACCAACGATTCCAACTTTAATCAACATAAGTAAACGCCACGAGCTGATCTGTATCATGAGAAGGAAGTAATTTTTTTACAAAGAACTGTGTTTGTTTGAAAGTGTTTGAGAGAAGTATGTGTTTTGTGTGTTTTAGCTAGAGTGGGTACATGGTGAAATATACACAAATGCTTTTTCAATGAAGTACATTAATTGCTTTTTCAGTTTTCAGTTTTCACGTTATTGCTATGCACTACCTACCTAGCTCACTTGTATTGGCAAAAACACAAGTATTGTGCTCAATGCTGAAAGCTATATTGACCCAATGGGCTTATGAAATTATGTTTTTCAATCTACACATTGAAATTGAAATCACCACTTCTGCATAAATCCTTTTATTG
This sequence comes from Tanacetum coccineum, assembly GCA_026074375.1. NCBI lineage: Eukaryota > Viridiplantae > Streptophyta > Magnoliopsida > Asterales > Asteraceae > Tanacetum > Tanacetum coccineum. The sequence goes on along the minus strand of BQNB010008529.1, from coordinate 54,029 downwards.
CTTGGTTCTTGAAAGGTTATTGTCGTGGGATTTGAAACCATGGACAAAGGCTCTTAACACGAAACATTATTTACCATCACGTTGTGCATCACGTTTTTTTGTGTATACTCACGGGTCGACCCGTGATCCTAATAGATAATGAAGTCTATAAATACACTAGTGCTAGTTGTAGTACTACCATAAAAGATTAATACTACATAATATAAAATATGTATGCAATGGTGTTTTTTCTAGTTGTTATCATAAGTATGAGCTCGATTTTGTGTGTTTCCGCAAATGATGGTGGGGATCAAGAGATATCCATGGTCGTGGACGATCAAACAACCATGCATCATGCAGGAATGGAGATGAGGGAAGTATGTTACATGCATTTTAATGTTAGTTACTGTATAATATAGATATTGCTTAAGCTAAAGGAAGATGCATGCGCAACATTTAGAAATTGCTTAAGCTAGTATATTTTGATACTCAAAAAACTACAAAATAATCGTACACGAAGCCTAAAAGCTGATCATAAAGCTCAGCTGAAGTTCATATACAATAACGAAAATTATCTGAGCTTATGCCGAAAACAAACATATTGATCCTGTTCTCAAATTTCCTATAACGTTGTATCGTTTAGACATTATTGTAAATCGTCAAATCTTTGAGCTGAGTAAAAGAAAGATGAAGATGGTAGTTTAGTAATTTAATTTGAGCAATGAGTGCACTTTCCAAAAAACATGAACGACAATGGTCAAACTACATTAGCAAGCTTTACCATTTACTCTTTTAATTAAAAGTTAAGGTTATTTAGTCAAGAATTTGTTTTTTAAAGGATGTGTTTGTTTCGGCTTATATAATCGGCTTATGAGTTATTTGACTTTGAGCTTATGTTTCATAAGCTTACTTTTTGTGGCTTATTTTGAAACTTTTCGGCTTATATAAGTTTATTATATCATAATAAACTTTTGGCTTATATAAGTTTAGTATATCATAATGAACTTTTTATAAGCTTAAAAGTTCTAAAAAGAGCCACAAAAAGTAGCTTATAAAATATAAGCTTAAAACTAAATAAACCATAAGCCGGCTATATAAGCAAAAACAAACACCCCCTAAACATATTTAGTCAAGAGTTGCTGGCTTATAAATTTTGGAAACTTTAAAACGGATCTTGTAGGTTAAACTAATAAGTATTAGTCTAAATTAGACTAATAATAAGAGCATAAACCACATGTGAAGAGCCACTAACACTACTACACAAACTGGTTTTTCCCACGGTAAAATCCGTGGGAAACCCCGTGGGTAAAGGCCCTTTTCCACGGATTTCACACGGAATTATTCTGATGCAAAAACCCTCGTGGGTAAATATTTTCCCACGGCACGTTGACTATTTCCCACGGATATTATTGTGGATAATCCGTGGGTTTAATTTCCCACAGATTTCTCATGAAATTTCCCACAGTTTCTAGTAGCCATTTTCCACACATATCTGTGGTTTTTTTTGCCACAGATTTCCAACGATTTTCCACTACTAAAAAAACTGCCAATAGCAACGGCCCAAAGTCGTTGCAATTCAGCCTAAATTCGTTGCTAAATGCTGTTAGCAACGATATTACCAACGAAACAGCTTCGTTGTTATATTACAGACGTGCTGCTAAATAATCTAAAATATAGACCAAAAGGACGTTCATCCCGAAAATGCAATATATGAAACTAAACAAGATCCATCAATTATTCATTCAAAATAACAATAACCCATTCGGTAAGGGCGGCTACAGATATGAATTTACAATATCATTACAAAATTAGCTACCTAAAAGTTTAAAACTTATATACCGATACAGGTTACATCACCAACTCTCTTTATATGTTGAAACAACATTTTCTGACCTTGTATCACACCAAACACCCATGAACTTCTGATGCTCGATTTCATGGTTCTTTTCTCCTGTAAAAGCAGATAAACACAAATCATCCACTTGATACTTTACATGAGGTAATGTTTGTTGTTAATAATACATAAAACTCATATCAGTAAGCACAAATATATTGTGTCCATTAAGTGGTAACCAAATAGTTTGCAAGAATAATTCAACTCCTAATAACTCATCCAAAAAGTATTAGAATAAATTGCTTGCTCATTACCGATCCAAAACGTAATTAGATAAAGTGCTTGCCCATTGGTGAGCATGTGCACGAAAGTTTTTGGACCCGCTGGTATGTCTCAAGTAGGAGACCGTACCTTCCACATCCACAGGAACCCTTTCTCTATTCTAAGCACCCACCTTTGATCGCCTGACGCATTTCGCTTAGCATAAACCATGACAAAATGTAAGAAACATACTCGTGCTAGTGCTATAAACTGCCTTAGCGGTCGCAAGTGTTTGGGATTCCAGTGAAGTTGGCGATAAAGAATCTGGTGGTGTTAGTGAGGAGGAATGAGGAACCTGTAATGTGGAAGGCGGGGTTACCGGCATTGGTGAATCAGCAGCCAGCCTTTGTGATGTATTAGCTCGACGGGTACCCTTCCCTCTAATTGCGTAAGATCTACCACTTCCGGTCATATCTGTCATGTCATAGATAAAACAAATGAACTTAAGTTATGTCATTCAACTGAAAATGGTAGGGTATGAATGTATTGAATTCCAACAAGTGTCATAGATATATTAACACATACTGAAAATTTCAGCAGATTAAGCTATAACACATACTGAGCAAGATTAACAAGTAGTTATAAAAGTATATGTAAACTTGAGCAATTTAAAAGGAAGCAACTACCAAATGCACAAACAAGTTGGTGTGTAACAAGTTACTGTCCTCGCATAAGAAACAGCAAAAGCCAAACACCCCTAAGCTAACAAAATCTAAGTTGATACAAGTCACTCAGCCCAATACCATAATAAAACACATACAAATAGAAATTTAGGAAACTTAACACCATGCCCCCATTAAGACATAAAACACATATATAGCTTGACCAATTTCTTGAGTACACGTATAATTTCAAAGTGAGTACCAGCATCATAGGAGCTTATTTGCAGAACATAGTAACTCACAATACAAACAAACAACTAAATTCAAACTAATCAACACTATTCAAGCAAGATAAAACATATCTGGCACTTTTTTAGAATCAGCAACAAAAGAACATAACGAAAAAAAATCGAAAATCAAAACCTTTTTATAAGCAAGAACATTTAATACATATCAACAAAAAAGTCAAACAACAAATTGCATTATATTAAAAGGGTTCATAATACACAAAATTTACAAAGGTTTGCGTAAAAGTTCGATTACGTTATTAAATGTTTAAAACGTACAAATGAAGTTTACTGAAACTTATAGGAAGCACACACTTCATAATTTCAGTGTTAACGGGTAATCTGAACGACATATTTTCGGATAAGTTTAAGTAACATAAATCTCGGCTTTTTTACAAGTTTAGTGATGGTTTACAATATTTTTATAGGTCAATAACTCTAACCATATACCTTGTATACTAGAGTAAAAATCGAAAATCAAAACCTTTTTATAAGCAAGAACATTTAATACATATCAACAAAAAAGTCAAACAACAAATTGCATTATATATAAACTTCAGCTTCTTTAAATTGCATAGAGTACGATTTAGAGACAATAATCAAATTAAGCAAACAAGTCACATACCTTCGGTTGAAGAAAAGAGAGCTTGGCCAATGACACACGTGACCAACTATATATTTCTTTTACTTTTTTACATTTCTTACATATTTTTGATTATAAAGCTTAAATATATTTTTTTCTTTGAACAGTAAAGCTTAAATATATGGATATTAAAAAGTTTATTACTAAAAAGTAAGCAATAACTTTGTACTTAAAATCAATGTTTTAAAACCCGAGTTGACCCGGTCAGCTCAACCGGTTGAATCAAGAAGCAGCTCGGAGACCGGGCTACATACGATCGGGTTTTTGCTTGTTTGAAAAACGGATTAAACCGTCGGTTTTTTGTTGATCCGGTTTGATAAACCCGGTCAGATCATGACTTTTTTTTAAAAAAATCTAACAAAATATTTTTCCTTTCTGTAAACTATTCTATTTTATAAACTTTTCTACATACCTATAAACCGGGTTGAGACAGTGACCCGGTGAAACGGCTACTGAACCGAAGTCGATAAAAAAACCGGTTTTAAAACATTGCTTAGAATTGCGAATCACCTAGTATTTGATAAGGCTCAACTCGACAAATTCATGTTAGCTAAATGAGCTTTTCATAGGAAAAGTTGAGCGCGGTTCTTGAATTCAACTTGAGCTCGGATCCAAAAGCTTAATAAATTTATAAACAAGTAATTATACACTTACATATAATATCTTAATAAATAAATGTTATGTAAAAAGCTATATGTCATTTAAACGCTCGACAATAACTTGAGTCCGCTTTTAATGATTCAAGAAGCCATGAAATCGTGAGAGAGATCTACGATCATTTTTGTGGGAAGTTCGTGGGTATTTACACACGCATTTCCCACGGGTTTATCAAATCCGTGGGTAATCCGTGGGAAATTACTCACGACTTTCCCACATACATAATCGTTTTCTTTTACCTTTATGATATATTTACGCGTTCACGCATATACATGTCTGTATATCTACATATAAAACATCTATTGATACAATGAATGTCATAAACGGACATGTGGAGCATACACGTATACATATCCACACATATATAATGGTTTGTTCCACATAAATGTAATACCTAAATTTACACATACACTTGCGACACTCACATAAATAGTTACGTTAATAAACAAAAACATATAAAATGAAACTAAAAACACATATGAAGACATACTAAGTCATGTCGGAATGTGTAAGTATACAAAAACGTAAAAACGATCATTTTTGTGGGAATTCCGTGGGTATTTACACACGCATTTCACACGGGTTTATCAAATCGGTGGGTAATCCGTGGGAAATTACCTACGACTTTCCCACAGACATAATCATTTTCTTTTACTTTTTTGATATATTTACGCATTCACGCATATACACGTCTGTATACCTACATACAAAACATCTTTTGATACAATGAATGTCATAAACGGACATGAAGAGCATACACGTGTACATATCCACACATATACAATGGTTTGTTCCACGAAAGGTTATACCTAAATCAACATGTACACTTGCGATACTCGCATAAATAGTTACGTTAATAAACAAACACATATATAATATGAAACTACAAACACATATGAAGACATACTAAGTAACGTGGGAATGTGTAAGTAGGCAGAAACGTAAAGATGATACTTTTTATGGGAAATCTGTGGGTATTTACACACGTATTTCCCACGAATTATCAACTTGGTAGGTAATCTGCGGGAAATTACCCAGGACTTTCCCACGGACATAATCGTTTTCTTTTACTTTCATGATATGGTTACACATTCAGGCATATACACATCCGTATACTTACATACAAAACATCTATTCATACAATGAATGTCATAAACGGACATGCAGAACACATACGTGTAGATATTCATACATATGTAATGATTTGTTACACGAAAGGTTATACCTAAACCAACACGTATACTTGCGATACTCACATAAATAGTTACGTTAATAAACAAACACGTATAATATGAAACTACAAACACATATGAAGACATACTAAGTAATGTGGGAATGTGTAAGTAGGCAGAAACGTAAAGACGATATTGTTTGTGGGAAATCTGTGGGTATTTACTAGGGGTGTTCGCGGGGCGGTTCGGTTCGGTTAGTTGGAAGATTTAAACTATCCGTTGCGGGGCGGGTAATTAATTTTACTATCCGAAATCAAACATACTAGGCGGGTAACCGGACATGCGGGTACCCGAAGTGAGCGGTTACCCGCGGTTCGGTTCACGGTTAACCATTTTTTACATTTAATCGAGTTTAATAGTATAAAAAATAACATGGTCTAAAGCATTAAATGTAATTCTAGTAAAATCAAATGACATTGAGTAGATAAAACTCATATAAATTTATTTTGTTACAATAATTGTATTTAAATATTCGTACATAACATATTAACAAAATAATACTTATTCGTCCTTTATAAATTACGATCCCATTCATGAATTTTCACACATATATTTTCACAATGTTTACATTATGAGCTAAAAAGTCGTTATGGAATAAAATTAGTGCAATAATATGGTTAATCCTTGTACAATTGTATGAATATTAGTTAGAAAACAATCATGTATAATATGCACGGTTAGGTTTGGTTAACCGCGGATATCTAAAAGTAAAAACCGAACCGAACCGTGATAAGCGGGTTTTTTCGGTTTCGGTTTTTTCGGTTTGGGGTTTTTTCGGTTTCGGATTAAGCGGTTCGGCTCTGTTCGGCGGTTTCTCGGTTTTTTTGAACACCCCTAGTATTTACACATGTATTTCCCACGAATTATCAACTTGGTAGGTAATCAGTAGGATCTTACCCAAGACTCTCCCACAGACAGAATCGTTTTCTTTTACTTTTTTGATATGGTTACACGTTCAAGCATATACCGTGTGAAATCCGTGATTAATGTAGATAAAATTTGCCACATAACTTTAGCCATGGCAAATATGTGTGAAATTTGCCACAATTTTCCCACGGATGTCGAATCAACAAGAATAATGTGAATATTGTCGGAAATCTGTGGGAAATTTGACATGAATTTCACACGAAAACTTGATCAACAATTTAGTGTGTAAATAGTGAAAAATCCGTGGGAAATTTGTGAAATATTTCCTACTGAAATTTTGTCACCAATTCGGTGTGTAATTTGTGGGTATTCTATGCAAAATTTCACACGAGATTTTTTCCATGGGAAAAGTCCGTGGGTAAAAGCAATTTTTGTAGTAGTGTAACAACACGTCAACCATACACCACCTCTAACCACACTTGAGCTGGAAAAATGGTTCTGAGTCTTGAGTACGCGTGAAACGCGGTCGAAGTAATCTTAAGTATTTCCCGTTAGAATAAATATTCACTTGACGACAAGCAAAAATCTATCTTCCGATTGTCGTATCCACGGCGAGAATTGAATTGAGATTCACGAAAATGTTCTTTGTTTGATGCTTGATTATCAAAGAATTTTGGTTTTGAATTTTAAAAATAATTATATTATAATAAACGATATTATAAAAGGAAATTAATACTCACAAAAAAAAGCAAATAGATTTAAAGATAAATGATAAAAACGAATATGCTCGTCAAGTGAGATGAAAAGTTCCTTTAGTGTGGATTAGAATTTTAATATCAAGTTGATGAATCAATCCCTGTTTAAATGACTACTTTCTCACAACGTTGGTTTATTTTGAAATTAGTCCTTTATCTAGGCATCAATTACTAAACTCATGTCTAATTATTCATACGGCTTTTGCCCGTTTAAACAGCTAAAACACAAATCTAAATAATTCTAAAACTATTAATCAACATTCCCTTTTTATAAATCCACACTTAATTCCCAAATCACAAATCACTCGACAAGCATAAATAAATACTACTCACTAATCATACTAACAAGCAAATCAACAATAATAGACATAATAAGCTAATTAAACAACCACTACTAAATATTAAGAAAGGAAAAGAAAGTAGAACCCGAACAATGCGGCGATAACGAATAACCATCCGATTTTATAAACTAAGTTAACACTTAAGTATAAAAGCTTAAACCTTTCAACTTTAGGTATTAAGCTAGCTTAATATAACCCATAAGCTCCTCGCCAAAGAGGTAGGCAAAGATTCATCAACATGTAACAAGCAAGGTTAAGATAAACAATAATATATGATAAGCTAGAGATTATTATAAAGATAATAAGTTATTAAAAATTAAAACTTTTAGATCTAAATCCACCCGAAACCAAGGTGTTCAACTCCAAAAAGCGAACGGGAATCGGGTATAATTAAGGATTAGGTCTAAATAGATAAGCTAGAAGAAAAAGCTACAAACTTTAAATATTTAGAAATGATAAAAAAACCCACTGAAAAATAAGCATAAGAAAATTACCAATATAAAAAGCTACAAACTTTAAGATAGAAAATAAGCTAAAAAGATAAAAACATAAGCTTGAAAAAATAAGCCAAACGAAATAAACTGTAATAGCTTATTCGAAAATCTCTAAACCGAAATATATAAGAAATAAGCTAAATCAAATAAGCTATGAAAAACTTATCCGAATAATAAGCTATATTTCAAAGAACCAAAAATAAGCTCTACGAAAAGCTTATTAGGCAATAAGCTAGAAAAGATGAGATAAAGGATAAGAAAAGAGAATAAGCAAGATCAATAAGCAATAAGTAAATCAACCTTATTCTCGTCCATGCTTGCCGAATTACAGAATGTCACTTTAACATATAACTTGGATTCTTTGTTTTGGCAAATTGGAAAAGATGGAGTTTATACGGTAGGAGATACTCGTCGCCATATTGATGATCATATCTTGCCTACTATTGATGTCCCAACTATCTGGAACAAAAGTCTACCTCGTAAAGTTAATGTTTTCATGTGGAGATTGCGTCTTGATCGTCTCCCTAATCGGTTTAATTTGCCGAGACGCGGTTTGGATATTGATTCCATAACTTGCCCGGTTTGTAACCTGATGCCAGAAACATCATCTTACTATTTCTTCAATTATGACCTTGCTTCCTCTGTTTGGAGAGCCGTCTGAATTTGGTGTGATATTTCTACTCCTTCACTTCTTTCTTGTGCAGATTGGATTACGTGGATCGAGTCGTTGCAAGGTTCAAAGCAGAAGAAAATCCGGTTATATGTTATTGTCGCTACTTCGTGTTGGATTCTATGGAAGTATCGTAATGGTGTCATTTTTAATTCTCAAACAATGAGGAAAGATGACATTCTAGATAATATTCGTCTTTTTTCCTTTTCTTGGTTAAAAAATAAAGGTGCTAAAATTTGTAATTGGTATGACTGGTTAAGAACTCCTTTGTAATTTCTTCTAGCATCTTGCTAGAAGCTATCGTTCGTTCTTTATATATCATTCCTTTTACTGTTCAAAAAAATTTTAAGTAAATCAACCTTAAAAAGCATATTCATTCATAAAAATAAGCCAATACAAAAAGTTGGAACAATAAGCATTAAGCTTTTACAATAAGCTAAACTAAAAATCTAATCTATACTACTATTACTCCTAAAATTATCTAAGCTACTATGAAAAAATACTCCTAAACTAAATCCCCCATGCGTCTGATTTGCTTCCATTTATATAGCCCAAGAGTTGGGGTCATTTTCGTCATTTACTAGCCTTGAAACCCTCTTAATTTTGAAAATACCAGGGATGCCCTTCATGTGAACCAATTAAAAAAAAATAAAGAAGAAAGGGGCTCGAACCCAGGTTCTCTCGTACACACACAAACGCCAAAACCAACTGAGCTAAGAACGTGGCTACGGCGTTGCTGGCGTTACCACACCCGTTGTCAACGTAGGCCAACGGCGTTGGTATCGGCGTCGAGCCACCAACGCGCGTTGGTATGTATTTTCTTTTTTTTCTTTTTTTTTGTTTTAAAAACTGAATATTTGTGTTGTGTTTGTGTGTGTGTGTTATAAACTGTGTGTGTAGTGTGCGTTTTTGTGTGTGACACAAGCGAAGAAGAAAGAGGGTTGGGGAAGATAAGGGTAGGCCCACTTTCTTTTTTTTTATTTCTTTTTTTCATTTTTAATTTTTTTTAATTATAATATATATTTTTATTAAATAATTAAATATTTAGTTATAATTTAGTTTGGTTAAATAAATAGAAAAAAAAGTGGTGGGTCCCCAAAAGTGGTGGGTCCCTAAAAGTGATGTTAATGGTGTTATGGTTACCTGGGTATTTCGGGTGTTAGTGTTATGGTGTTAAAGCTGATGTGGCGCTGATGTGGTGGTGTTAATAGTGTTATGGTTACATGGGTATTTTGGGTGTTGGTGTTTTGGATGTTGGTGTTATGGTGTTAAAGCTGATGTGGCGCTGAAGGGGCTCGAACCCAGGTTCTTTCGTACACACACAAACGCCCAAACCAACTGAGCTAAGGCTCATATTTGTTGAATACCTGAAACTGGTTTCTTTTATCTCATTTTTACTTGGGTCGGGCTTAGGAATACTACTAGCAAACTTGGTCGGCTCGTTAAAGGTGAACCGGGTCGAGTCTTGGAGTGGGGCTGGATACGTTGGACTCGTTTTTCCGTGCTCTTTCCAATGGAGTGCTTGTGGCTTCAAGTGGGCTTCATCTTGACATCGAAAAATGAGCAAATATGATCTAGACTCCCCCGAAAATCACCGTTTTTGCTTCGTTTTCAAACCCGTGTACCTGTAAAACATAAAACACATACCAAGCATATTTGCAATATAATTTTACATATTTTATTGTTTTTTTCCAATTTAGAGTGTTTTTCGGGGTAAAAATGGTATGTGTTTATGCATACATCAAATTCCCCTACATTAAGCCATTGCTGGTCCCACACGCAATGTTTATAATACACGCCCGAAAAAAAAAAATTTAACCCCGCCCCCCTTAATTTATAACCCTCACATCAAACAAAAACAGAAAAGGTCCATCAAAAGAGTTCAAAAATCATTTGTTTCAAAACGCTCCGTTTTAGCCATTTATTCATTTATAGATAAAAAAACTAAATTAAAAATTTATTCAATTTATATAAAAGGCTTTAAGAACGGGAGTTTGTCATCCTTGATTTTCACAATCCGCAAACCAAGCTTAAACGAAATCACAGCTAAATATAAAATTTGATGCTAACACTATTCATAAATGCTAATTGTGTAAGCGCAACTACTTCTTGATCCATTATTCCTAATTCCTCTAAGGATTTTATTTAGATATCATAATGTGAAACGAGATCACTTATTTATATATTAAGGCCTAATAAAGGTGTACGGTTTTAACAATTTTTATTTTAAAATCCCCTTTTAGAAAATCTCAAGTCATAAAAACAAAATTCATATCAAGGCTTTAATTTTGCATGATTTTGGGAATATCCTTTTTATTTCATCCGAAACAACTCATCTACGAGTCCGGAGACGGGGGCTTTATTTAGATATTCCCGGATTCAAAATTTGGCTTTATTTATTTTTATTTTTTAATTAACGCAACAATATTAGCCCTCGGTCATTTAAACAACTCAGACATTGGGAGCGAACCGACAAGAATTAGAAATCTTATTTCGACCTTGGGAAATTCCTCGACCTTTTTGAAGACTGCAACATCGGGAGCGAACCGACAAGAAACAGTAAACTTTTATCGGTCTCGGATCATATTATTATTATTACCTCCACCCTTTAAACGACTGAGTCATCGAGAGCGAACCGACAGGAAACAGTGGTCTTATCTCGTCTTCAGTTTATTATATTTTTGGTAGCAAAATTTCTAGTCCTGTGGTCTTTCAACTTTCGAGTCAACGGGAACGAGCCGTCAGGAAACGATAGCATATTTCCCCACAACACTGACAAAACCTCGAGATGTACCTCACTTTTATAAAAAGGCATTTCCTAAAAAGGCATTGGAAAACAAGAATTGGGAAAAACGTACGTCTTTATTTATTGAAAATTATTATTTTATTTTTTTATAGTTTAATAAGTTGATGGGAGCAAAAAGCCACAATTAACCTCTATGAGATCTAAAGAGATCCAACTACTCCACGCTTAGCATCTAACTCATATCTAGCTCTATCATTTTTCGTTTTTTGCAAAATTTTAAAGTTAAGCAAAAAGCCACATTTTTCTTCTATGTCCCTACTAGGATCGAAGTCAATTTCCCTATCCCCCGTTGAGAGGGTGTCTACATCATCTCTTAAAAGTAAGTCAATCTCTTCATCTCCCAAAACAACAATGCAAGGCAAATGTTGTGAATCAATGGGCATACTACACTCTAAATCAACACTAACCAATGTCACCTCAGACTCCCTTAGGATTAAGACAAGATCATCAACACTAGACTTTATGAATTCGTCAATTTCCCTTGCGGGAAGAATGCTAATAACCTCATTCCCCATTGAGAAGGCGTCTAAAGGTTCCATGGTAGTTAAGCAAGGCGGGAGTGGTGTGTATGCAAGTGGTAGAGGTGTGACGTGAGTGGTATAATGATGTCTTAGAATTTTCTCATCGTCAAAAGACACCTCCGTGTAGTCATCACTCCCCTCAGGTTCTTCTACTTTAACACGAGGATTGGGCTTTAGAGTTTTTAGAAGTTCCTCCAAAAGTTGGTCGGTATTCATTTGTAAAAGCTTAGAATGCCTATCAAAATCTAAATCATGAGGGGGCGACCGATCAATATGGTACTGTGGAGGCTGGTCAAAACAAGGAAAGTCATAATTGTCATAAGGATTAGGCTCATAGTAAAGCAGGATCTTAGTTTGACAATCAGAACTATAATGCGGACCTCCACAGACCTTACAACAGTCAAACTGTTGTGGCTGACTTAGAGTATAATATGGAGGTTGGTCATAACCAAAATTTTGATTGTAACAGGACCCTGATCATAGACGGGTGAGTTCCTTGTTTGACAACCAAAGACCAGGTGATGGCTTCCTCCATAATACTTACACAAGTATGCCTCAATCTGGTGTTGCGGGGTTGGTTAAAGAAATTTGGTGTTTCATTATAGGAATCAGGTTTTTGGTTACAGACAAACCCGTTTCCCGTCCCTACATTGCTACACTCGGGATAATTTCCACCATTTTGAGGACCCCCACAACACGATCAACTATGCTAGGCATTTAATTGCTCCACAATTCAAGCAAGTTTTGCCACTAGCTCTTGTAGTTCCCAGATAGACATAGCGAATAAAGAATTAAACAGTAGAAAATAGTGATAGAAAAAGAATTAAACGATAGAAGAAGGAGATAGAATAAGAATTAAACGTTTAGAAGGCATAGAAGAATATTTTTTATTTTTTTATTGTATATATATGTATATATATATATATATATA